>VZTO01015248.1:0-96611 GCA_013400615.1 Syrrhaptes paradoxus
TTCTATGGTTCTATGATTCCTTAGCTGCCACTGGGTTTTCTTCAAAAAGAAATGACATGGATATTCCAGAGCAGTGCTGGGGATCAGCAAAAGCCTGCAACATGGAGGAATTTCCAGTTCCTGATAGTGGAATAATAAATACTAACCAAGAACTCTCAAAGAAATCTTGGAATGTTAAATAAATGGCTACTGAATAACAATATGAATACTGAACTGATGTGCCAGCACCCTGTCAGATAGCGTTTCTAACTTGGATGATGGCTGACTGTGCACTGTTTCATTTAGGGATGCTTAGGAGTTTCCCATCAGAACAGTTCTCTGGAAGAAAAATAAAATTCACCTTGCGGGATTTTTTTTATTTGCCATTTGAAAGCAACAGAAACAAAACTAATTTTCCAACTGAAAAGCAGCTTCTCTCCCATAGGGGCCATGCACTTTTCACTAAAGACTAGTAAAAAACAGTGAATTGGGGTTTTTTTTGCTAAAATCTTCTACTAAAATTAGCAAAATCTTGCCAATCATGCAGCTCACACACTCCAAAAGCTCCAGTTCAGGACTGAACCATGCTTTTTAAATGCACAGAATTTCAATGGGACAAATTTCCATTTCTTCAGAAGCGCTGGACAGAACAAAACATTATCAACACATCATAGAGTAGCAAAGCAATTCTCACAGTACCTTCATGAATGCTACCACATCTAAACTGCTGCAGCATACATTACAGGATATAGAGAATTAGCTTGCCATTTACATGTGTGAGAAAGCCAAAAGTTTCAAAGCTTTTTTTTTAAAAAAAAACCTGAGTGGTGTTTACAGTAAGTTTGAAAAGTACATCTTGCTTTTCAAAGATTTTTATTATAGCAAAACTGATTAAACCTACTTATTAACGCTTTCTGTAGTGAAAAAGTGTGCATTGAGCCAAACATGGTTGCTTACTCAGCTGTTTCAAATAATTAGAAACCAGGAGGCTGACTTTCAATTTAATTGAGTTTAATTTATTGGCTCACATTCACCCTGATACAAGTCAAAAGTACCTTCGTAACCATTAGATGGAAACCAGCACAGACTACCAGCAACAGTTCTGCAAGGCTGGTGGCTGAAACTCTACATAATTCATATCAGTCTAACAAACCTAAAGGACCTGTGAGGTCAAATCTAAAATGAGGACAAGGCAGTTCTAGCAGAAAATCAGAAAGAATGATCATAAGTCTAGACAAAAGAGATAAAGACTGAAAATATTAGATGGGAGAGGAGTTGGTGGACATGTGGGATGAAACTCACCTTAGCTTATGCTAGATGTCTGCTGTGTCCTTGTCCTCACCTGAGCATATTCCCTGTGATGAATGGAGAGCAACAGGCTTTTCTGGAATATATTTTTTCAATTGTAGGTAAGTCTCAGACTGAAATGAATAATTACCTACAACTACAGCTGTTACTGCTGCTTTTACTGTAGACGTCTAAAGTGAGATGAGATATGCTCTACCTTCGCTATTCATATTAGAGTAAAGGTGGTTTATAGAAGTAACAGAAAACACTTTGCTCAAACACTACAGAGAGTACCAGGCTATTTATGAGTATAGGAGCTTCTCAAGGTACTTTGCTGAACTTGGCAGGATTACCTGTAAGACACTTTCTAAGACTTCCCTGTAAAAGTTTTCATGTAGTTCATCACATTGATAATCCCAAACTTCCTACGTAAAGTGATGGTTTTTAGGTGCTGCAAGCGAGGTAGTCAGGGTGGGGGACACCACAGGGGAAGGTGAGCATAAATAGCCAACATACGTATGTTCAGTCTGAGCCCCATGTAGTCCCAGCTACCCTATAAACCAACCAAGAAAATTGAACTTGAAGGAGAAGCAAGGGATACAAATAGCTTTTAGAATATGTGCTCTTCGTGCCAGTGTTTACATGTGAGTTAGCATCAGATTTCCTTTATCTCAGCTGAACATAAATTCTTAGGGTATGAGCATCCAGATGAATTACAAAGTATGACTTTTCTGATGTTTGACACAAAGAGTAGCCTGAATTTAAGAGTGCTTCAGAGGTTTTTACTTTCTATTTTACATTTTTGAAATTGTGACTACAAGTTATTTTTCATCCTACCCTCTCTTTCTTCTATGTGCTCCTCTTAATTTAGTACTAGAAAGCAAAACTTTCCATCAAGTTCTTCGCAGCAGGTGACACCATGAGATTTCATGTGTTGACTTTGCTCTGACAGATAACAAAATCTGAATATCCACTAGCTTTTGACTGCCTTAATGAACCTTTCTAATGAGTTCATTCTGTGAAGAGAAGACTGGAGAGGAAAGAAACGTAAAATAACGAAAAAAATGGAGTGAAAAGGAAAGAAGACAAGATATTATTTAAAAAAGTAAGATATTTTAAAATTACTCCTGAATTTATTCTGAATTCTTTTTGCCTCAGAATTTCTTCTTTCCTTTTTTTTACGCCATTTTTTTTTACGCCATTTTTGTGGCCTCCTGCATGTTTGTCCCAAGTTCTTCAAAAGGTAATCTCATTGGATGGATCTCCAAGCAGCTTCCCAAATTTGTTTCTATAATAAGCTACCCAAAGCTCCAGCCTCATACAGCTCCCTCTTAACTGAGGCTGTTTCACTAACACAAGATCCCAAGTAATGACTGATGCATGTTTGTGCCAAACTCTGCAATCTGCCTCAACTGGGTTCATGCCTTTGTTTATCGCTGCTAAAACCAGATCAATATGCAGCTTACAGCTGTTAGATAACAAGATAAGCACTATGACCTCCTCTCTCTTTTCTGACTCCAGGCTTTTATAACCCTCACAAAAATGACTTTCAAATAATCTCTCCTCCCATCACCGTTTGTTGTATTCTCATGTGTATATGGTCCTGTTAGAGCCTATAAGCTACAGTTTCACTAATCCCATGAGCCTTTCTACTAAGGGAAGATAGTTTTTTCTTCTGTTCCTTTCCCTCCTTCCCCAGGGAGACAAAAACCTGAATATTTCAGTCTTTCACCTCATGCAAGGTGGTATCTACAGACTGTTTTCTACAATGCTTCATTGTTAGAAAAAGACAAAAAGTGCAAAACCTGACCACAAATTATGCTAATACAGAGAAGTCATGATTGTTTTTTCCGTATTTATGACTTTTTTTCCACTTTTCTGCAATGTGAGAACTTTTTTTTTTTGTTCAGTATTTTTTTGTAGTTACAACTTTTGGTGTTGTCTTTGCATGTGAATTAAGTTGCCTTGAAGGAAGCTACCTAACAATTTAAATAGAGAGAACTAATTGAAATAATACACTCAATTTTGTGTTTATGTATTCATCTGAGAGAAAGAGACAAGACCCGGTACAGAAAGATGCTTCTTTGTGAAAACAGCTGACAATCAGAAGGAAACTTGCTGTGAATTTCAGGCATCAACTCCCTGCTGCCGGTGTCCACATGGACAGACCCTGCTCTCTCAAAAGACACCGCACACCACGCACTTCGGTGCAAAGCAGCAGACTTTGTAATAATGTTGAGAGCCCAAGTCTGCTCTCCGAGATGGCAATTTTCCAACTTATATCAGTAACACGACAAATTAGAACAAGACAGATTTATTTATATGGGTTAGTAAAGACTTTTTATGTGTGATAACTTTCCCACAGGAACAGCTTTTGAGATAGCTGCCAAATGAAAATTGAGTGCCATGATACCATGTTTATTTATGCATCTGTTATCACTGCTCTTATTTACATGATCCTGGTAAATTTTTATGTGTTTTACAGTGCAGACACATTTTTACTGCACGTTTGAAGCATTAAGTTCATACTGACAGAGCTAAGTGGTAAAAAAGCCTTCTGTTCAGCCTTTTTGAACAGAATATGCGTGTTCACACATTTCCCATGGGAGATGAGAGTTCACACAACTTCAGAAGCTCCAGGTGCTCTCCTAGTTTTGTTTCAGAGATAATATTCATGAAAGCCCATCCTGAGACTCACCCTGAGACCCACCCATATCTGCAGTCATATTCCACTTCTGGATGGTGCCAGGAAGGTGAACAGGAGTGAGATATCAATCTCATGTCAATACTGCAAATTGTTTATAAGGAAAATTTAAAAACTCTCTGAAAGATGTTATGTCATAAGAACATGGCAGAGATTAACCTGGCAAGGACAGTAGTGCTAGCTGTGAGACTTATTAGGTCAGGCACAAAATCCATGAATGTGTCTATACTGCTCTTAGGCTCCAGCTGTTCAGTCTTTGTCCTAAACAGTTTGTGTGTTTACTTACTGCAGTTGGCACTAGAAGTCATCCGTGATAAGCCCCACTGAAGGAATAGATATCCCTTGAATATCTACAGTTTCTAATATAGTCTAACAAAGCAAAAGCTAAGGAAGAATATGATTGGTCTGTTAAATTACTTCAATGGAGTGGATATGACAGGAAAATTAAATATTTATGTAAAAGTGGAAAGCTGTCACAAGATCAAATGCACAGAACCCTAGTCATGAAGTGTGTTTCTATTTGACATTTTTGAAAGGGGCAAATCTAGCAGCTGGAAGACAGAGTTATATCAGATTATGAGAGAGGTTAAAATAATAGTTTTTATGAGGAAAGCAGGAAACGGATTCAACAACCTAACAGGTTCCTTCCAGACTGATGTTTTTAGATGGTGTTGGTACTAATAATTAGTTTTCTCTGTCCCTCCAGAATTATTTGTCATCTTGTATTCTAAATGGTTTCCCATTGTTTTGTGTGAAAATACCATGACTCAATTGAGGGAGGCTTATTTTAGACAAATTAAATTAACAGCAGTATTGCATTGGTTAAAAAAAATCCTTTTGGCTACTACATAGAAGAGAGAGAAAAAATACCTACAGTCTATCAGATTTTCAGAGATGCATATTCTTTTTCCCGTGTTTCAGAACCGAAAGACGTAAGTGTATACTATTTCAACAAGTAGCTATGAGATTGGCTATTCAGTTAAAAAAAACCCAAAAAATCTAAAAATGAGACTAAAGAGGGTTCCTACACAGATGATTGCCTTTTCTGTACAAACATAGAAAATCCCATGACTTAGCTTATGGATAAAACTTTGGCTGCTGATGTGCTGTGTGCATCAGACGACTGCTTCCTACACAGATTGCAACCCATACAGAGCTCCTTCCTGATTTGGGAACTTTCCAGAATCTTTTAGGATGAAAGAGTTTGTAACATTTATTTTTACTGTATTTTAAGGTCTGTAAATGGTTCTCATGCAGTACTAGCTCCAGCAGAACCCAGGTGTGAAGTCCCCATCCAGTACATGTTTTGCACACAGAATTGGGAAGAGAGGAGAGGCTGAGCCCAGGGGTGATGAGGACTCATGTCCTCTGCTTTTTCACAGTGGCAGGATGCTGCCAAATAGGTGATATTGCCAGCAAAGTGGGAAGTGGCATAGAAGCAAGAGGCCAGTGTGCATCTGCCCAAGGCAACATCTCCAGTCCATGCAAGATAAGGTAGTATCACAGACCGAGGAACCATTCCCCCTTTTTCACCTGCTTCAGGCATGAGCTCATTAAATTGTATTTATTGAACAAAAAGGAATCACAGGGAAGAAGGTGTGAGAAGCTCCATCTTAACACTTACAGCATTTATAGCTGAGCCCTCCACCACCAAGGAGGGTGGCAATAACTACCACACCATACACCTCCACCTTCCTGCTGAAGGTCTGTCTCTGCACCCAGGGAATACAAGGTGCATGGTGTGTGAAAAGAGGGCGCTTGAAGGGTGTACATTTCATGGAGGAGGGATTTGAGATTCTGTTTTTGTTTCAAACTCTCCTCCGCTCAATGTAAAAGACAAAGATGCCCTCAAGGTTGAATCCAGGAATACAATGATGGATCCAGCACGAATGAAGACTCCTCCAGCTGAGTGTGTTGAGGTGGAATCCACTGTCTCATATCAAGGCAAATGGGATTTGTCTTCTATATGACGGCCTCCAGAGCAGTGAGGCATTAACAGGGCTGAGTAGCTCAGTGGTGCTAATAAGGCTATAATAGCATTACTAGTATGAGAACTAGCTCGGGTATCTCTGCCTTGCTCTTATCTGCACTGTGTGAAGTGACTGCCAGCTGTTGTGGGCCACCCACAGAGGGCTTGAGAAACTTCCCATGAAACACAGGCATCTAAGATACTGTTTGGAAACATTTTGATTTTGGTGGATATGGAGTAAAGTTTCATATTCAAAGATTCATGCTTTTGGATATTGCAGCCAAAGTCCTGCCAAGCTCTTCTTTGGATGGAAACCTTATTTTTTAAACTTTACTCAACTGCCCCACATCCAGTTCAACAGAAGCAGTAGCACTGACACCAACAGAGGCTTGGAGCAGCAAAGTGCTTCTTGAGGAGAACATCAATTGTTACAGGTGACGTGAGCTCATCCTACTCTGCTGGCCAGCACCAGTTTTAATTAGCAGCTGGAGTCACTCAAAATCATCAAGAGTACATCTGACTAATTTATAGGAAGTTCATCTTAGTAGAAATGTATGACTGAAGCATGTAATTGGGTTTATTGCCCATCTTAGCTGTACTGCTAATGAAAGTACTGGGAGGAAAGCTATAGGCAGAGAGACAGCAAAAGAAAATGTAATCTCCTGCTAATCAGATGGGATTTAGCAATCTATGGTAGATTTTTACCAGCTTTTCCTGATGGAGCAGCATCCTTCACTTTTTATTAGGAACTGCAGACAGCTTTCTGACAGTCCTCTTGAGAAGACCAAGAGAAAGCAACTATTACTCTTCATGATAAATGGAAATGTTGGAAATCTTATCCTTGATGTCAAAGTGATACAACTCAGTAAGTCAGTAGAACTCTCAGGTAGAATTCTACCACTTTTTTTGGTAGCCCAGTATAATTAGGGGTAAAGTAATGGATGGAGGAATGAGCACAAACAGAGGTTCTCCAACACATACAACACCCTGTACACTTATTTTCACACAAATAAAAGATGGCTTGCCTTCTGTTATAGTGGTGAAAACATTCTAGATGCAATAGGCTGCGAATGAGGAATGAACTATGTGATCATTGAAAATCTTAGATTAAATCTACTGAACTTCATGTACTTTCAAAATTATCTGTTTTCTCTCCAGTAGTTCTGAGACTGTATGTACAGATCTGTATAAAACAGAAACACATGACAAAATGACCAATTGAAACATAATGCCATAAAGCTTTGTGAAAGAGAATAACTGCATCAACCCAGCTTCTTTTTCCAGATGGAAGAAAACCAGGGTCTTAAAAGAGCACTTGAGTGACACAAAAGCTAGGAAAGGAGAAGTTAATTAATTCATTTTTCTGCCCAGTTGCCCTTGTGTCAGACTTGGAGTTGTATCTAAAAGTACCATGTTCTTTGGATAAATGACATTTTTTATGACTTTGGGTCCCAATCAAAGTGATACAACTCAGTAGAAATATACAGTGGCAAAACTGTGGCACAGAAGAATGTTTCATAATAATTTAATTTTTTCATTTTTTACCTTCTCAGATTGCCATTTGGCCAAAGGATGATAGGGGCAAGGATCCAGATANATGTGCTCACTGACCATAAACTAATCTCTAGACCATATCTGCTGTGTTGAGAACTATTTTCAAATGGATTAACTCACTATGTGTGCCAAGAAATATCACGAGATTGTGTTTTTAGTGTAACTACCAGACACAGTTACTCTCAGCTTTACTTTGACAGTTAAAAATAATGAAACTAAAAACAGTGCAAGGCTTAGAAAATGACCAGCATCTGTTTGTTTGAGTTTGATTCATTAACCCTTTTGGAACTCCTAACCTGGCTTATTTTTCCTGACATCACCTCAGCAGCTCACAGCTTGACTGCTTAACCTCACATGGACAAAGCTCCATGCACCAGTGACATTATTCCCAGTTTCCTCAAAGATACATGAAGGTGCAGTCAGGCCCCTGACGACTGAAGAGCAGACAACTATCTCATCTTGTCCAGGTCACAGGATAAGAGCTGGGGACTTCCAGATCTCCCTCATTTCTTCCACCGCACAGGGCAGCGATTGCTTACACCATCACTCCCATCTGCCTTGATGATATCTCTTTTCAGTTTCCCTATAGAGAAGATGTAAAGCTCATGTAAACTTGAGCAAGTTTCACCAGGTTATAGGGATTGAGCAGCTTCTTACACACAATCCATTTTTAATCAAGTTCAGCCATAAATAAGTACGAAGAACATTTTTAGTAGCGCAAGCTGTCTTTGCAGCATCTTGTGAACATTTTTTCCCAGCTATGGTTCTAAAAGACAATGAAAACCAGCAAACAAAAAGACTTACTGCATGGTGCCAGTGACAGCCTTTTACCCAGGGCCCCTGTGGGGACTCTGTAGTGATAGTGATGGATATAGCCTATGACTCCCAGGCTCCTTGAACAGTTTTTATCCAAGTGCCATTGCTGCAAGCACACACACACACTTACAAGTGTTGATAGCGGGCACTGGTGCATTGATCCAACAGCAGCAAGTGTGGACATCTACCAGGCATCAGAGATGAAGTATTCAGCACACATCACCCAGACTGCATTTACAAATTGAAATTTCAACCTTTCTAATTAGGCTGATAGGCCTCAAAATGTCAAGCAGTACCCAGGAGGCTTTTTGAGCCTAAAGACAGACAGTAGATTTAAGAAGAGTGCTTTCTGTCTCTTCATCTGAGTTAGCTGAGTGACTGGGAAACATTTTAAGACAAAGTGTTAATGTTACCCCTGTTGCAGACTAATACCCTTCAATCCAGGTACACTTAAAAAAGTGCATGTCTTCCAGGCACTGATCAGCTATTTTACCTACATGATGTTGCAGGATACAATCTGACTGGAAATTAACTGCATGTTAGCAAACACATTGGTGTTCATAAACTTGGGGAGAAAAACTAAAAAGTTTGGTTTTTTTAATTAAGATATAAATAACTGATGTTTTTAACCGTGTCGTCTAAGCTAGCTATTTTTTAAAGCTATTTGCAAAGTTTTGAGAGCTGCCTTTATAATGTTGTCCAGAAGCAAAGGCAATTATGTGCATAAACATTTAGTATGAGTCACTTCAGGCTGGCTTTTTCAAATGCATTTTGCATCTACAGATGCAAAAGTGCTTTGTGGCATTTGTAAAAATGTCTGCAGATACCCAAGAAGAAGGGTGCCGAGAAGGCAGCTGTTAAGAAGACAGATGACTCTGTTCGCCTCACTTTCTACACACTTGTGACTGAAATAATGCTGATCTGCATCTCACAGGAATGCAAAGTTTGCTGGAAGTGATAATAAACAAAAAATCTTTATAGCTTTTACTGCAGAGAAAGCTCTTACAGAGTTGTCAAAATTTCCCACATCTCTTCTTTCACACGTCCAAAATTAACAAAACTGAGTTTCAGGTCTGACTACAGCTGGGAATTGGTGGGAAACACAAAAGTAGGCAGAAAATAAACGTGACCATGCTAAAAACTACTTCATTGTGTTCCCAGTCTCCGAAAATTATGGTTAAACATTTTTATGTAAAGTTATTGAAAAAAAATGTTTCCAGGATAGTAATTATTCTTACTTTTGGTATAAACACATTTTGGTATGGTTTTTATTTAGCAGGGATTATAATGAAACCCTGACTACTCCATTAAAAATTGCCTTTTTTGCTTTGTCACAGAGAGAATATAGCGTTGTAACCTGTGAACAATTGCAAGGCTCACACACCGATGATGAGTAAAATGCTGCCATCTTTTGGCTGTACTCGACAGAAACGGGTAGAAAAGACCTACAAGATTTTATCTTTAGAAAGACAAGCAGAAGTTGCAACCTTTGCAGTAGTTGCTCCTTAGACTTTGTCACTGACTATAACCCCATTATCCTTGTTCTCCATCATGGACTGTAACTCCACAGGTGCTATACAAACCCTGAACAAAAAGTGGTCCTGTTCCCAAATAATGAAAAAAACCCCTGGAACTCCAATAAGAAAAGCAAAAAAACAAGAGAGAGAGAGACAGAAAGACAAACGTGGGAGCACAGCAAACCTTTGAAGCAAACATGTAGGAATAACAGGCAGTGGTTTCAGCATACCTGCAGGGTTGAGGAAAGGTTTCTAAATATTAAATGGGTTCTCTAAGCTCTAAAACAAAGTTCCACAGAGCTTGCTTTTTCGTGGCCTCTACAAAAAAATACCCACATTAAATAAGTGGTGAAGAATAAGTGGTGAAGAAGCATAATTCATTTTGATAGGAATAATTCTGAGGAAAGCATACCTTGAAATTCTAAATACCACCACTGTTAGATTAATCCCCCCCCCCCAGGTTCTTACTGGTTGCTCTACAGATAAAGCAAAACTAGCACAGACATGAATGCTGCCTTGGAAATCGACTTTCCTGAAAGAGATTCCCCCCCCCCTGCGCCCCAAAGGCTTCAGGAAGACTGAGCTGTGGGATTGCTGAAGAGAGCTGCATGCCCAGGCTCTCCGTAGGGGCTGCCTCTGCAGGTGAAGTCACTCATGTGCACTTGCCCTTGCAGAATAAATCATTTACAGTTTAGCACCTTTCCTCTTTCAGGAAATTACCTCCTGCTTCTTTAATTTAAGTGATACTATAGTACCTTTCACAGGAGAAGCCATGCAACAACACGAACCCCTAGGTTACAAGCAAAAACGCAAAGGTGTTTTTTTTTTCCTTCCATTTTGGAATTCAACATTTTTGTCTTTTATGCTAAGTGTGGCGCTGGGCCCTTCTCCTTTCCTACTGTACACAAATGACATCTCTCAAGCCCAGAGATCTGAACATGCTACAGCAAAAATACCTGTTTTCAAAACACAATAGTCCACAAATCTAGCTGGTGATCAAGCACTATTGTTCAAATATTTGTTATACTTCTGCACAGTAATGAATAGAAAAAAATTTAATTGCCTGTTCTCTTGTTAAAATGTAATTGTCAGTTGTATGCCCAGCAGCAGTTAGCATCTGCCCAGCACATAAATATTTCTTAGCTCTCCTTTTACACTCTAATACTGTCCAGGGACTCTGTTAGAAAAAAAACTAGTGCCTGTGTTTTGCCAGGATCATTGCTTATTAGGTTGAGGATTATTCCTGCATGCATACACCTGTATTTGAGGCTTTTGTAGAATTTAGCTTGCTAGTGGTTTAATAGTATACATTAGGCACTGGAAAACTAACGCTGATTTGGCTCCTGCAAGCATTCAGGGATCCTGTACGGTAGGCTGGTAGCTTTTGAGACAGACTCAAAACAACATTCACCTAGAAAATGTACTCATATCAAATGTACATAGATTGGATTAAATGCATGAATTGTTAACACAGGTATTATTCCACAGGTACGTAGTTGTCTTGTCCAGTCCATATTTTTACCAAACTCAGACTAATCTTAATCATGAATGCTAAAGCTTAACTTTCCACTGAATCTGTAAGTCAGAGGCAGATGTGCCCTCTCAGCAGCTGCATCCAAGGAAAGACCTGTTCCAGGGGAAATAGCTACTGTGCTGTGCTTCCAGGTTCCTGGCGGAAACCTGCCTGAGAGAAGCTGTTCTTCCTTCAAGCCCCAGAGTCTTATTCTGTTTGCCACTTAGTGCACAGCTCAGTTTCTAGGGTAACAGCAAAGAGGAGATAAACTCAGTTCTGGGATTAAGATTCTAAATTAAACCCCAAAGAAACCTCTTCTTTTTGACTCTCAAAACCCAAAGACATGAACATTTTAATGCTCTGATGCACTGAATTCCTGTCATTGAAATGAGTCACATAGGTTGCAGTGCTTTGCATAGTAGCCATACCTCCCCCCTTCATAGTCCTGTTCTCTCAGGCTTTACAGCCCATTGACTAACAGGAGTTAAGACACATTGATTTCCATCACAGATGGAACACAAGAAAGCGATATAAGCAGATCTGACTTCCAGCAACCTCTGAGTCTCAAACCCAGGTGCTTAAGTACCCATTAATGCTTGCAGTCTGGATCATTACTCTGGATTAGGAGGTGAACCTCTGTCTGAGGACACATCCTGAAACATGAGTGATCCTGCCATCACATCTTTCCCTATGCATGCAAAATGTGCCCTGGCCTCCCACTGATCCACTGAGGAGAGAAGGAAGGAAGCACTGGGCATTTGAAATGCTCACACTTACCCTCCACGCAACCCCAAAACCAAACTTTTTCATAATGAAAGTAAACACCTCAGCAGCCTGTGCTCTATTGTTCACCTTAGAATTATAGAATCATTAAGGTTGGAAAAGACCTCAAGGATCATCAAGTCCAACAGTCAACCCACACCACCTAACTCACTAAACCATGTCTCTAAGCACCACATCTACATGTTTCTTGAACATCTCCAGGGATGGTGACTCCACCACTTCCCTGGGCAGCCTGTTCCAATGCCTGATCACTCTCTCAGTGAAGAAATCTTTTCTAATGTCTAGCCTAAACCTCCCCTGGCGCAACTTGAGGCCGTTTCCTCTTGTCCCATCACTTGTTACTTTAGAGAAGAGGCCAGCACCCACCTCACTACAACCTCCTTTCAGGTAGTTGTAGAGAGTGATAAGGTCTCCTCTCAGCCTCCTCTTCTCTAGACTAAACAACCCCAGCTCCCTCAGCCGCTCCTCATAAGACCTGTGCTCCAGACCCTTCACCAGCTTCGTTGCCCTTCTCTGGACCTGCTCCAGCACCTCAATGTCCTTCTTGTGGTGAGGGGCCCAAAACTGAACACAGGATTCAAGGTGCGGTCTCACCAGTGCCAAGTACAGGGGCACAATCCCTTCCCTAGTCCTGCTGGCCACACTATTTCTGATGCAGGCCAGGATGCCATTGGCCTTCTTAGCCACCTGGGCACACTGCTGGCTCATGTTCAGCTGGCTGTCGGCCATCACCCCCAGGTCCCTCTCTGCTGGGCAGCTTTCCAGCCACTCTCTCCCAAGCCTGTAGCACTGCAGGGGGTTGTTGTGACCAAAGTGCAGGACCCGGCACTTGGCTTTATTGAACCTCATACAGTTGGCCTCAGCCCATCAGTCCAGCCTGTCCAGATCCCTCTGCAAAACCTCCGTACCCTCAAGGAGATCAACACACCTGCTCAGTTTGATATCATCAGCAAACTTACTAAGGGAGCACTCAATCCCCTCATCCAGGTCATTGATAAAGATGTTAAACAGGACAGGCCCCAAAACTGATCCCTGGGGAACACCACTGGTGACACCTTGGTCACTGCATTTGGCAATGAACTCTTCACCTGGTGTTTACAAGATGGGTATTGATGTAGCAGGTTTCCTATCAGTCAGACAATTCTACTATGGATTTGTTGGTTGCTGTTCAAGTTACGACACAGGTCCAGCAGCCATTTGGCTGAGTTGTCTGCTCTTGTTTTCAGGAGGTGGTAATGCAACTATGGAACATGACAAGTACGTGGCAAATTTGTTTTAGCAGAATGGGAATGTCTGTCTCCTCATTCAATTACATTTTTGGCCAGGATTGTAATAAAGCCTTCAAAGTGTTCTCTTAGGGATTTGTAATCACTAATGCCAAGAAAAAACAGCTGTCATCTTGCTAAAAAATCTACTGAATTTTGTAAGAAACCTTGCTCTTTTATAACATGGCTGTTCTTGTTAGCAGCATACATTACATCTGCTGCAAAATCCTGTTCTATAACTAGGTCTAAAATAGGAAATAGAAAGCAAACACATATTGTACATATGATTCCTGGTTAAGATATGCTTCTGAATGTGTAAAACCGTGGAATTCCTGTAATACCCAAAACACGGTTGTTCAAAAAAAATTTTTTTTCTGTAATTTGAACACAAATCATGCTTTGGCTACACCTGAGTGGCAGATGTAAACAGTATGGGCAAATATTGATGGACAATTCACGTCAAAATATGAACTTGATGCATGGATATACACATCATGGAGAAAGCTACTGAAAGCCAATGTTAGTTTTTGTAGGTATTTAATTAAATTGTGGGAGACTGTAGATTCCTACTTCTGGAATCAAAGAAACGATAGGTCTCTCAGTTTCTCATAGAACAAAATGCATGCTTAGCATTAACTTTTAAATTAATGAAAATGAAGAGTCCGCCAGTTTCACTGTTCAGCATGTCTCCACAGACCAGCTATAGAGCCATCATCTACCACAGGGTCACAAACAAGTAATTCAAAAATATGGCAAACATTGCTTTTTCTGAGTGGTGAAAAATGTCATGGATCTGATATTTTTGTGGGATATCATCTGATACATTTTTCTGAGAGAAACATTCTGATAATTAAGCCACCTTCCTCCTGTGTTTGCACCAACTTTATTTTTTAACCACTAAACTTGCAGAGAAAAAACTTCAAAATAGTTATTTTTAATTAACCTGAATTGAAATCTTACCCTGAAAACTGAAAGTCGTATTTTAGTCCCACTCTATCATGACAGCCTTAGAAGATTTGAGATTTTACCTGAAGAAGGATTACACTGGAAGACTAAGAAAATGGAAGAAAAATTGTGAGAGACTCTAGGGAAAAAAAAGGGCTACAGCAACAGAAATTCGTATGAGAGAGGCATTATCCATCTTCCACCTATATTTTGACAAGAATGGAATCTGTCTCCAACTAGGACACAACATTTTTCTAGAAGAGAAGCATTTTGCTGGAGGGACTTGTAAGCAAGGGAGAAAGATGGTCTTCTTTTTCCATAAGGATAGGTGGGAGTGCTAAGTACATAAATTGGAAGTGATTAGAATAATTACAGTTGTGGAGTTGAAAATGTTCTTTTTTAATTCTCTGAGATGCCTTCTCTTAAGAAGTTCAGTTTGTGTTTCATGAGAAATCTTGTTGCTATGTTTTGACAGACTGTGCTTTGCTTTATAATGGATGGAAATAATTTTCATCTTCCAGAAAACAGAATATGTTGATGGAAAAACTACCCCTGCCGGAACAATTGCTAAGAAAAAGGCAAGAGTGGGACAGCACTTTAAAAATACAGGTTGTGCTCCTGACTTATACAGACATAAAAATTCACTAGTTACTAATTTTGAGTCCCTAGCCAGATTCTTTGAATATTAAGGGAACTCTCAGAATGACACAAAATGTGTCTTTTTTATGTGTGTATGAATCAAATGAGTACATCCACTGTTGGGCTTGTTGCATATTATTCCATTTTAAAACCAATAGTTATTTCAACTTAATTTAACTTCTGAGTATTCCAGTTCTACTTATGTCATTTTACTTCTTTTTTAGTTACCTTTAAAAAAAAATAGTATGTAAAACCAGTAACTTTGAAGTTCTTTTTCTGTGCTTTTCATGGGTCTTTTTTAACTGAGGTTATGTTTGAAACATCTTTAAATAACTGAAAGCTTTTATAAATTAAATTCTTTTTTCTCACAGAACCAAATGTATCTAGATACTAGAGATGTAGGTAAGGAAAAAAAACCCAACAATAAGCCTCTCCTGTTACTAAGGAAATCATGATAATCAATATGGTACTCATCATCAAGAACATAAGGAACACAGAGGAAAAAGTTGTACCTCTACTCCAATTTAAGTCCTGATCATGGACATGACCCTTTATATCACTCAGGACATAAGCAATAACAGCAGCTGGTAAATTCTTAGCGACAGATTCTGAACTCGTCATGCCCTTGCTCCCACCATCTCTATCACACAAGTACTACCAGTCATGATGTTGACATGCATCAGCTTGCTTCTCAGCAGATCATTGCCGTGGCTCCTTGTTTTCCATCTTGGGGATGTGGATGGGGTAACTCAGGGCAAGAAGATGATTTATATGCTCAGTTCTCCTCTTAAACCAAAGTACAGGAGAAGTCAGAAGACCTGTGGGCTGAGTCGCACCCTTAAATGGAATTGGTACTTGAAGAAAGTACACTCTTGCACCTGACAGCATGGAAAGTGTCAGTGGCTCTGCAGTTTAGAATGACACAGAGAGTCCCATACATGTGAGAAAACCTAGAGAAATCAGAGTGGGCAGCTGTCTGCTGTAAAATGGACCTGACCAGTGTTGAGAAATAATGAACCTGGCTTTAAGCACATCAGCTCAGGTACCTTTAGCAGTGAAACCATAGCAGCAAACATTTAAGGGCTTGTACAGAACCAGCCAGGCCTGGGTGGCTGATGCCAGTCACTTACTGTTGTGGTTTGACTCGGCTGACAACCAAACACCCCAGGGATGGAAAAAAGAATTAAAGGGGTAAAGGGTAAAGAGACTTTCGGACTGAGATAAGAACAACTTAATAACTAAACTATCATAAAACTGAAAATAATAATGATAATAACAATAGTAATAATAATGCACAGTTACACAAAAAAATTGTTACCCAGAACAGCTAAGATGAGAGGAACAAAAGCAACTGTCCACAGGGTACAACTAAATTTCCCACTCTAGTGTAGAACTTCTAGCTACCAGATAATCCCCATGCTCTGAAACAAATCTAAGACTTGTGCCAATTTTTAAGACATATAATTTCATCCTCCTCTGATCCTTTTCTTCATCCTAATCCATTCTTCTTCTGTACATCTAATTATGATCTTGGTGGGCTTCACAGCTGCCTCCCTCCTTCTGCTGGAAACAGGTTGTTGCTTGAAGGAAGCATGAGTCTCACATCCAGTATGAAATGTAACTGCTGTAAAAAAAAATAATCTTTGATTCAAAGGAACTTCTAAGTGACTGCTAAGAAAAGTAAGATGTAGCACTTCAGCAAGAGCAGGTTCAGAAATATGAAACAGCTCAGTGCCCTACCCTCCTCCTGTGGCAGATCTGACTTTTGTGCGCATTGCTATCTTGGAATGACATATTACCCAGTATTTTCCATTAACGTCCGTGCTGACAGATATTATAATATGTAAGGAGACACCAGATTTCAGCTGAGCTGGAGATAATGTCAAAAAGCTAACTACCCCAGCCATCTACCAAATTACAGACAGGCTCTGACTGTTACCCTATTGTCTCAGCCACTGGTAGTGGGGCAGGATGGCCAAGCTAGAGAAAAATAGCTCTTCCCATTCCTCATCTCAAGAGATGGTCTCTGAACAGGAATCAGGAAACTCACTAGTTTTGTTCCCTTTCTATTGCCCAGTAGAAAATCTTTCCTCAGAGACACATCAGATCAAAAAATGATGTAAGGATGAAGGGCTCTGTGTCTGTGTCTTAGCCTCCCACAGCCCCAAGGACTTTGCTAAGGTGAATGCAAAAGTCCTTGAGGTGCAAGAGAGACTGACATAAGATTTGGGAAACACACGCAGATAAGAACTGTTGGCTGGTAGGATCACTCTGAAGAAGCAGCTGTAGTAGAGGCTGTTAGGAAGGCTGTTTAGGGATAGCATTAAATCCTGGGTACACAGTGAACAAATGTGCTTGCAGGACCTAAATATGGAACAGTGAGCATCACAAATATTCCTCTCTCTCTGTCAGTTACGTGCATACACAGGCACACACCTATCTCCAGAAGGGCAATGCAAGCTGAGGGCTCAAATAACCAAGCCTTTGTTTAAAACATCCTTTTTGTCAGAGGGAGTCTGATTTGATTTTTCAGCCTTTATAATTTGGCATATTGCAAAAATAAGAATCCAGAATCCTGCTTGTCGTTGAGCCACCTTTATTGTGGCCAGGCAACAAGGGAAACAGAAGGTGCCTCTGGGTGAAGCTGTGATTTCCAGTGACCCGTTTGATTTCCAGTGATCCATCTGATTTCCAGTGGGAGCACTAAGAGTGATAGAGCCGACAGTGTGGAAGGAGAGAGAAATGCCTCTTATCTGTTTTTCTAGGGTACAGCCTGTCAATGAGGCAGGATAGAGAACATCTCCAAGGGATCTCTGCTGGGGAAAGGCTCTGCCAGCCAAGCATAAATATGTAATGTCTGGCCTGTCTTCTGTAGTCCTTTTCCTCTGCTGTCTTTTATCTTCCATCAGCAGCTGCACTGAACATCTGTCTTCTTGGGACCAGCGTTGACAATGAATGCAGTGCTCTCCCTTGGCTACCCAAGGGAAAGAGAGAGAGATGTAGTTCAGAGGATGAAACTTGTCCCATACACTCGGAACCAGCCATGCAGCTTTCCCACCCCCAGTTTGACTCTGGTCAGCCCTGTCCTTTCCGAGTGACAGCAGGTCAGAGAAACACACATCCCCTAGAGGGAACAAGAATATAAGCTAACTCCATCTTGCAAGGGAAGTTGGATAATGCTCAAATAACAATCTGAGCTTCCTCCATAGTTCACACTCCGTCCTTTTGAACAAAAAGTTCCTTCTGCTGCCTTGGTTTCCCCTTTACTTCAGCAAAAAAAGACATTCTTCTTGTACACCCCATTGCAACAGTGAAGTGGGGCACAGATATTTGTGTTACCTGAAGTCTCATGCCTTCTGAAGGCACTTCTAACTTTGTCCCTGGGTTTCTGAAAGCTTTCCTGTTGTCTTCCCTTTACCTGCTGATGGCAGAAGACTCTGGGCATGAACTGTGAATAGAAAAGGCATACGATTTTATTTGGCAACTCCAACATAACCTGAAGCAAGCATTTATTAAAGTGCAAAGATACAGAAAGGATGGTTTAAATTTAAATCTTCAGAAAGAAAGCCACTGGAAGGGAGAAAAATTCTAGTCCTGCTCCCTGCCTAGATATGCGTGGTGACCCTGACATTGGTGACCCCAGTCACCTCAATGTGGGGGTCACTGGGACTAGTTAGAGAAAGAAGAAGGGATATGATCACAAGCAGTGCTCACACACTGTGGAGTCAGGGAGCAGCTGGGACCTGCTGTCTAGATCCAGACACTGGGAAAAGCTTCTTTGTCTCACAATTTAGATTCTTCTTTAGAATCTGTAGGTAAATAAACACCAGCTGATTGTGATTTAGAAATTGAGATGATGTAAAAAAAATGAGAAAGGAGTTCATGTAAGCATTTCAGAGCCTTGCAGAAGCCTAAGCAAAAAGAAACAAGACACCATCTGAAAGAACTGGCTGACTTAATGTTTGTGGTTTTCTTGCTGTGATAGTCAAAGGGCAAGTAAGACAAGGTTTCTAGACAGTGGTAGCATCTTTTATTAGGCCAGACAGTATACTTGGAAAATTAGATAAGTCATATGCACACAAGTTATTGTCTCAGATACAGCTAATGTCTTTTATGAGACCACTTTTTGGAGACCCACACTCCCCTGGTTCAGCAGAAAAGGGTTAGACAGGATTCTCAAGGATGTCTCAAAACATGTTAGATACGTCTGTGTGGGTCACTGAACCTGAAGATTGTTTCTAGGCAAAGAAAATTGGGGTAGACTCACACATTCTCAGTTTAAAAAAAATAAGCCTCCTCCACACTGTTTGGAAGGTATTTCAAAATTTGCTGATGGCGGTTTTATTACGATGCAATGTTCACTTATTTCTTAATTCCAAACCAGGAATGACTACATTCTTGTACCTAACCCTGAATTTTAGCATCTCCTTTCAGAGTCTCGTCATCATATGTTTTGTGCAGAATAAGGAGATTATGAGCAATTTCAGTCTTGGACTCACATCAACTGTTCTGTCTCCAGACTCACAAACTGTGAAATCTGTGCCATCCAAAACATCTAAATATGGAACCGAGGCCAATGCATTTGTTATCTGCTGCCATTCTTTGTAAGTAATCAATTAGTTGGGTTTCAGGCTATAGGCTATGAGGTATCGTGATAAATTTGAGGATACTTTGGTTTTGCTTCCAGTATTCATTGGTAAATACCTTTACAGTAAGGATTTTAAGAATTATAGATGTTTGCAGCTGTGGACAGGCAGAAGGGAAGAGTTTTCCTCCCTTTCATTTATCATTTCTACTTATTTTGTCAATGTCACGCAAAACAAAGTTGTTCCACTGTTAATGAAGCAACTACTTGGCAAAATGATGTAATGTGCTACCACTCTTAAGTAGCTCAGGGTATGCACAGTATGTCATGGAGCTAAGCAACCATGCAACATCATAAGCCAATATGATGACTGATGCAAATTTGAAATCTTTTTAGTAAAATCAGGGAAAGAGTCAGGAAACTTTTTTTTTTCTTATGAGAACATCAGAATGGATGTTATCCTGAGTGATAACCTGAACTAACCAGGCCTTTCTCAAAGAGCAATGGGACATTTAGAAAGACTATAAATGAGGATACTAAAAGGAGTTCCCATAGACACATAAGAAAATATCTTAAAGATCTCTTATGTTCTTGCAAATTTAAGGGCAGCTTCTGAAAGCAGGATATGACTAGCATATGGACACAATCTCAACTTCTCACATTAATCCTTATCCCTCATCTGTCCACCTGGCTTACATGTTGGTGTACAACCAGTTCTCCACCTTGCTATGTTGCTATGCATCTCCAGCTGCTGCAGTCAGGGAACTGGGGTGATGAGCTCTTGGGCATTGCTGTAAAGGACAGTACGGATGGACAGCACAAGTATATGACTGCTGCACAGTATTGCTCCCCACTTGATTCGGCCTACAGGAGAGATGGAGAGGCACGCTTTATCAGGGAGTGTAGTGACAGGACAAGGGGTAATGGTTATAAGCTAAAAGAGGGCAGATTTAGACTAGACATTAGGAAGAAATTTTTCACTGTGAGGGTGCTGAGACACTGGAACAGGTTGCACAGAGAAGCTGTGGATGCCCCATCCCTGGAGGTGTTCAAGGCCAGGCTGGATGAGGCTTTGAGCAACCTGGTCTAGTGGAGGGTGTCCCTGCCCATGGCAGGGGGGTTGGAACTTGATGATCTTTAAGGCCCCTTCCAACCCAAACCATTCTATGATTCTATGATTCTGTATGGTATTAGAGACCTTACTAAAACTCACAACATTTGTTTGGAAGCAGGAAGTAAGCAGAAAATCCATGGAAGATGGTGGAATTGCCTAGCAACTTTTATTTTTTATTAAACGAAACAAGGAATTCAAATCAATTCTCTCTGTTTAATTTCTGAAGCGCCACCAGACCCTCAGAATTACAGCCCCACATGGACAGCATCCAGAGCATGGCAGCCTGCCTGCTCTTCACTGACACACACTGGCAATTAATAGCGGTGCCAAACTGCTCTGAATCATAATCCGTGAAACAAAAGGAGATGCACAACAACGAAACAGGTATGTAAACTGCCAGACAATTTGTTTGTTTTGAAACATTTTTCTGCTGGTACAACCCACTTTTTGGCGCCTTCCAAGTTCATAACAGGTAAATGAATTTGAGACGATTTTTTAATCCAGCTATCTTTAGTAAGCAGGTTCATCTGAATTTGTATCATATAATGAAGAACAATTTAACACATACAGAAATAATTACATTTTCCTGCGGCTGAAAAATTATTAGAAGTATGTGCATTTGGTAACTGTTTGGTTTTGCAACCAGATGCCATAAAGGAGAACTTCAGAGGAACACATTTCTAAGTGACATAAAAAAATGACCCTTTTTATTTTTAGTTAGGCATCTCTAAAGGAGGTACACTCCTGGTATCTCTCTGAATGCAACATTAACAGTTTTGGCTTTGTACTCCAGGAGATGCAGTTCATAGTTTACAGTGGAGATCTAATCAGAAAAATTGTGATATCATGTATTTTCTGAAGGTGATTAGGTATATTCCTTATTCTACAGAAAATTCTTCCTTTATTTCATGAAATAGTTTTAAGCTGAATTTTTGGAACAAAATATTGTTATTAGTACAACAAATAATACCTAGGGGTAAGCCTTTAGGCTTCCACTGGGGAAGAGATTTTATGAAAAGACTCCACAGAATCATTTTTGCTGGGCTGTTTTTCTGTAATGATAGATGCATCACTTTGTCTGTCTTTAAGACACAGAAGGTGAAAAAGCTGACAAGTGTTATCAGATAAAATGTTAAATCTAGCTGAGATGGAATATAACTATGATGATCAATTTATGGGCTTTAACTGTGATCTACAAATTTAAAAGACTATTTTTAGAAGTTCAGCAAGAACCAGAGCTAAGATATGTTCAAAAGAGCAAGGCACACTCCAGAAAACTTTTCCTCTAGTGTAATTCCCTCCCCATTGTTTTTTTTCCTGTTGTAGAAAGACCAGAGCAGCAGAAGTGTAGAAGAGTAGTAGTAAGTAGTATCAGGAAAAGAAAAACACAGTATTACATAGTTTTCAGGCCGTATGCTATTTCTGTGATACATGAATTTCTGAAAACACAGATTTTTAGCACACAGTAACCATAGTACTTGTTCAATCTATAAATGCTGAAAGTGCAAAAGTACACGTGGAAAATACAGACAAAGCAGACAACTGATAAATTACACACAAGACAAGTGTTCTGTTTTTGACATATTTTTAAATTGCACTCCTGATCTGCTGCCGATCAGGTGTTTATACCTGTTTACTTACAAAAAGTAGTCTTCCATTGCAATAAGAGTGCGAAGAGCCCACCCAACCTTTCTGTGCAAGACGCACCCCAAGACCAGAAATGCTCTGGCAGACCCTGGGGGAGCGCAGGAGGGGAGCAGCCCTGCAGCGGGAGGGGTTCAGCCAGGGGGAAGGGGGTGTTCCCAAAATGCGGGGCGCTGAATGTCCCCACGTAGGCCCCTCCTCCGGTGGTCCCCTGTCCCGAGCGGGGGCGGCCCGGGCTGCAGCACCGCCCCGGCGCAGGCGGAGCGCGGCCGTTCCGGGGGCTGCGCGGGAGCGGTGCACGCCGTGCCTCCGCATGCTTATTTTTTGTTTTATTTAATTTATTTTAAAGACCTATTTATTCTTCCCCCGACATCCCGAAGTTGGATGTCTTCTCAGCCCGCCTGGAAAGGGAGAAAGAAGAAGGCAGCGGGCGGGCAGGGCGAGCCCACCGCATCCATCCCACGGAAAGTGAGCGCCCCGCCAGCGGGCAGCCCGTTTTTAAACAGTTCCACGGGCGCGGAGGGGAGGGCGCGGGGGAACCGCGGGGAGGGAGAGCGAGGCCCGGCCGCGCCTTCCAGGGGGGCTGCCCAGCGGGGGTTGGAGCCGAGGGTCCTGCATGTCGCCGCGCGGGACGCCTTTGCCGCAGGCTTTAGGTGGGTCATTTTTACGTGGGTTGCTCAGGATGATTGGTGCTGGTGGGTTTTTCTTCCAGATTTCTATGCAACCCCCTCTCCCAAATAAGTGTAAAAAAGTTTGTGAAGGAGGAATCATAAACTGAAATTGGCTGAAGGGGCTTAGGCTTGATGCAGTGTTTAAAAGCTGGGGCAGAGCCGGGGCGCTGAGAAGGGGCTTCTCTGTTCCCACTGCTGCAGGCAGCCCGGCTGGGTCTCCGAGAGACACTTCTCATCACTTCAGCGCAGCTTAGGAATGGGTCTGTGTCATTTACTTAGCTTAGAAATTTCTGTGCAAAAATTCCTCTTCGCGCATAGGGGGGGTTGCCTTAACTTTTAAAATTCTAAAAAAAAATAATAAATCCGCTTTTATTTCAAAAGCTATGCTTCAGGGTTTTCTCAAGGTGTTTTACCACACTGTTGGAATTTTCCCTCAAGTAAATAGTAGGGCTTTCACATCTGGTGGACTTTGTAGCATGTATTCTGCGATTATGCTGTTCTCGTTTTCATGTCTGTCTTTTTCATGAATGTGAATTCCTAAAAGTCAGTCTAGGTCTGCATGCAAGAGGTGCCCTCACAGATAGCAGATTTGGGGCGGTGGGAGACACCTAAACATTTGGACCACAGAGCCTCCTCTCTGTCTCCCCGATCATTTCTGAAGACTTACCTGTGGGTTTCTTGACCCAGAGTGACTTATGACATGGAAAAAAATAGTCCAGACAGAAATTTTGTTTTCAGTGTTGTGAAGTCCCACACAGTGCCCTTCCTTCCAGCTGTGTCTGAAAGAATTATTTTAGGTCATACCTCTGGTTGTGAATGCTTCCTGTTAAAAATAATTCAGTTTATCATCTGGAAGGCAAGGTTTAGTGTATAAAAACTTAAAACTATATTATTCCTGCCATAATTTTGACATCAAGTCAAAAAAATGATTCCTGCTTCATAAAATTTCAGCTGGGAATGTCTTTGAAATTTTATGAATATTTTTAAATTTTAACTTTTTTGTAGAAAGCTAAATTCATAAATGAAGAAAAATCACTGTTTTAAAACTGATTTTAATGTGACCTCAACAACAGACTGATTAAGGCTGTGTGCATACGTAAATATAAGGGGTTTTATAGCTCCCCTATGTCACAAGAGAATAATAAGTATAATGTAAGAGTAATGTAAATTTTTTAGCAAAATTATTTTAAAGTTTTATTTTCTTTATTTTATGCAATTTTATCAGCTGGTACATATATAAAGTGAAATAAGCATCCTCTTTGGCGTGTTGCAACACTTTGTGAGGGAAAATGGTAAAGAATTTTGAAATAATGAATGAATTCAAGAAAAAACACAAACCAATCCTAAACCCTTAAAGCTAGTATGTTCAATAAGTTCACACTTATTTTGAGGCAAAGCAAGAAAGAAAAAACCAGCTTCACTGGTGTGGGGTACTGCTTAAGCTAATGTGCGGTGGCAAGTGCAAAAAGAAGCCTTACACTCTCAGTGTTAGTGCCTGTGTTCCCAGAAGCTGATATAACATCTTTTGAAACCTTTTTTTCCAACAGATTGCTTCAGAGAAAAGTGCAAGCAGTGATCGGTGTCTGTTTTGCTGTATCTTTAGATTACTACTGTCAGAACCGGTTAACAGATGAAACATTTAATAGGTGGTGACATGAAATGAACTTTTGGCCTGTTTCACCTGGCCTTATGTTTTGTATCACATTGGGTATGTTTTCCATTCCCCATCAACTCAAACAAATTCAAGGAGACAAACTGGATGCTCGTTTATTTGTTTTGAATTCAACTGTAAGTTTTTTGTTTTGTTTTTTTTTAAACATTTTTTGAGAAATAGAATTGGCAGAATTAGACGTAACTCAGTCCTGCAAGCTCCTGAGTTTGCTACAAATTAGGAGGGTTCAGGATGTCCTGCTAGATCATGGAGACCTGGGGAGTGTAGAGCGTCACCTGTAAGACAGGGTTGTCAGAGTTGTAAAGTAACCTCTATTAAACCAAGCTACCTGTCTGGAGAAAAAAAAAAAAAAATTCAAGTGTGCTGTCAAGCACACAAGCCCATCTTCAGGTGTTTTTCAGCAATAATGTGTATTATTGAGTAACATGCTAACATTGGGTAAGAATTGGACCCATCCTTCAAGGGATTTGTGTGGGAGTTTAGAAGCTTTATTGAAATCTGAATTTGGCTTGTACTTCATCCAGAGGTGTAAAAAACATAGCGTTTTATACATGAGCTGCTACTAAGAGACTTACTCCCACACAGCCCAGCTCTTCAGACTCTTTCCTCTGCAGACCCCTGTTCACCCAAAACTTTTTGCAGCACATCTTCATGTGTCCTTTTTGTTATTTTTTTATTTGAAGTGGCCAAATGGCTTGACCTCCCCAGTGTGTGTACTAACTTTTAGAAATGATCTTATGCTGAATTGCCAGGGCCTGCCCCTCTTGCCTGGGCATTAAGGTATTTTTCCCTGGTGCACCAGGGCAGAACTCATCCTGCTGAATCTGGATGGTCTCTCTGGTCTGCAGAGAAATTACTTGGGCACAGGGCTGTGTCTGCACACCTGCTGTCAGACTGCTGAATCCCACCCAGAGAGTAAATGTCCTTTTACAAACAGTGTAAATACAAATACATAATATGTCTATAAGAATGCAGGATGTGTGTAACTGTATATATAAGATCTACATGTTATTATTTATGTTTTGAGCTTAGTAGAGATACATATATAAAGTTAGTCATGTTTGCTAAGGGGATTATAACCTTTGGCTTTGCCTGATACCAAGGCTGTGGTGCTGTGATGATAAAACTGTTCTGGGATAGTTCAACCCCTTTGCCTGTGATTATTCTGGTGAAGTTAATTCCCACATAGAAACATTTATGATGGCATACTATAATCTTTGCTACAGATAATCTAGGCGTAACCAGTTCAGTTTGGGGAAAAAAAATTGCATCTGTAACTGAAATTAATCTGCATGTAAATCAGATTTAAGTCTCTTCAGATTTTGAAGCTAGATTCTGCAATATGCTTTGCAGAAGGGAGGAGCAGGTAGGACTGACCTTAGTTGCATTCCTCAATAAAGAGTCACGTGCAAACAGATTAGACAAAACTGTCTTCAAAGTGATTGTAAAAGAATAGATTAGTTTGGTAGAAGCTAGGGTATAAGCAGAATTATTTTAAAAATTTGTCAGCGATTACTCATTGAGTTTATTTCACTGTACATTCTTCCTTTTTTCCTACCAAAAAAGGTGCAGCTGTTTGACTTTTCAGTCATACAATTAGTGACTGAGAAACACTCAGCATGGTATTTTTTAACCAGTTGTTCTTTCATTTGTGTTGTGTTGCACTAAACTTTGACTCTGTTCCTTTAAACACAATTATGAAAAAATTTAAAGTATATTGACCGTTAGTCCCAGTTAGTTTCTATCACCTACAACCAGAAATGGACAGCAGATAATTTTTTTTTTAGTGGTAGAAAGAGGATTTCGAATGTTCCTTCTCCTAGATATGCTACCTGAGATCCTTACCAATTTAAATTTTCATGTACCTTCTAAATGGGGGGAAAAAAGCAGAAAGCATCAGCATTTTAAACAGTAGAAGGTCTGCAAAGTGTACAGAATTTACTCATCAGAAGAGAAAGTAAAGGCAGACTGTATACATTAGAGTTAGAAATCACTGGAATAATGAGATATTTAGCACAGTGAGTTTGTGAAAGTAGGGTAATAGTATGAAGAAATACTTCACCGTGACACAAAGATATAATAAAAGAAAAAGAAAAAAAAAAACCAAACCTCTGCATCTCCTGTAAACTCTGAACTCTAATTTTTCCAGTTGGTTAACACATCTTTTCCCACAAGACAATTTCAAAAAGCAGTGGATAGGATTAATATAGAAGATGCTCCATTTTAAAATGTGTGTAATCATTCTAGGAGTACATGACTCATGAAAGAAAATTTTTCATAGTTTTTAATTCAGTAAGCTATGGGTATCATGCCTTTTGCACTGAGGAGTGGAAATTCCTACACATATATATACACATTATATATATCCGTCTCTGTTTCTATAGAAATGTGCAGAATTTGCATGCAACCATGCAGAAGGCTGGCTAAGCAGTTGCACATCCACACTAAGCACTCTGCTATTGCTTCACAAAATACACACACAGAGTGTATTCACTGCATGTGGGTGTACAAATTCATGTCTGTGGTAGGAGAGAGATGTGAGGCTTTGGATGTTCGGCTGCTTTATAAATAATGAAGGGGAACATCTGCCCACTGGCAAATGTGGGAGAAGTGAAATTGATATCACAGCTCTGACAACATTTGTAAGCACACAAGAGCTCCAAGGACTGCGCTAGAAAATAATATTTCTGGGTAAAGAAATACTTTTTCCTTCTCCTTAAATTTTCATCGTTTTAACGAAGGTCTACCCAAGACTGAAGCTTTGCTTGGTGTGGATTGACTTAATGTGAAGGAAGATACAGTTCTTCCTCTGGGAAGCTGCTGCCAAAGATGTCTGTCTCATCATGCATTTTCTCACCTGAGAAACTTTGCTAGAAAAGTGCAAATGCCCTTCTCCAAGCTACACTGTGAGCTAGGGAAAAACTGCTTAGAACAGCCAAGGTGTGCTGGTTTTTGGCTGGGATAAAGTTAATTTTCTTCACAGCAGCTAGTATTGGGATATGTTTTGGATTTGTCCCGAAAACAGTGTTGTTATCACAGGGATCTTTTAGTTACTGCTGAGCAGTGCTTACCCAGAGTCAAGGCCTTTTCTGCTTCTCACCCCACCAGTGAGCAGGCTGGGGGTGCACAAGAAGCTGGGAGGGGACACAGCTGGGACAGCTGACCCCGACTGAGCAAAGGGACATCCCATACCATACGACGTCATGCTCAGCATATGAAGCTGGGGGAAGAAGAAAGAAGGGGAGGGTGTTTGGAGTGATGGCGTTTGTCTTCCCAAGTAACTGTTACATGTGATGGAGCCCTGCTTTCCTGGGGATGGCTGAACACCTTCCTGCCCATGGGCAATAGTGAATGAATTCCTTGTTTTGCTTTGCTTGCATGCATGGCTTTTGCTTTACTTATTAAAATGTCTTCAACTCAACCTGTGAGTTTTTTCACTTTTACCCTTCCCATTCTCTCCCCCATCCCACCAAGGGGGAGTGAGCAAGTGGCTGTGTGGGGCTGAGCTGCCAGCTGGGGTTAAAGCATGACACAAAGAAATGTAAACAAAATTATTTTTCTGTTGAAAATCATCATAGAGAAAACTTAAAAGACTGAGAAATGTTTGTTACAGTTCAAAAAGGGAGAAACTGTTAGTATACTAATTGTATGCCTACTTTTTGGTCTTGGTATGGAAAAATTGTTTTGTTTTTACCATTTGTTTTCTTTATTTTCAGAAGAACACCCATTGTCAAAAGAAACAACAGAAGAAACTGCCTTTTGATAGAAGGGTTGTCCATTTGCTCTGAAGGAAGACCATGCTGAAGTACCTTTTTAAGATACCTTCCATTCTCAGCCTCAAAAAAGATCATCTAACATGATCCTGGGTTTAAATAACAAAGATGAATTTGAGGTGATTGTTTGCTTGGTTCTGCTGCCCTGGAGTTAGCTGCAGACCACTGGAAAAGCACAGTGCAGGAAAGCACTCCTGTGCTGCCATACAGTATTTCACACCTGTGTGAACGCCCAAGAGGTATGTCAGCTGAGCGAAGACTGCAAGAATCCTGAGATGATTTGACCTGTAATGGAGGGACGCTTCTGGGAAACTGCTGGAGGACTTCAGCACAGGGCACTTGGTCTCTCTGCTCTAACCTGTCCCTGTCTGTGTCGAAAATGAATAACACTTGGACATACAACCTGAGCTTTGGTGCACCTACAGATCCTGTTGAGCCAAGAACTGGACTCTCACGAAATGGACACACAGTAGTGGCTGTTTTTCTTGGATTTATATTATTTTTTGGTTTCTTGAATAACTTGATTGTCCTCATCCTCTTCTGCAAGTTTAAAACCCTCCGTAATCCAGTCAATATGCTCCTCCTGAACATCAGTATCAGTGACATGTTAGTGTGCATCTCAGGCACTACTCTCAGTTTTGCATCTAACATCCACGGCAAATGGATTGGAGGTGACCATGGTTGTAGGTGGTATGGCTTTGTCAATTCCTGCTTTGGTAAGAGTTCAATGATAATTCTCTTATCCTACCCTTTATAACACTGGTGTGTGAAGCAACTTGATGAGCTAGATGATTGCTGTTCGGTGTTACATAGAAGGATACTTTGATTGCCATGTTATGGTCAAACACAAGTGAAATGTGTGGTTCAAAACATCTTCACAAAAGATTTTGTGAGAGAATAGCACAGATCTGATAAATCTTTCCTAACATATCCCATTTTTTGAAATTACTTGTTTTTAAGAGCTAAAAATGGCATCTAAAAGAGGCAAGCTGCTGGAAGGAGTTTGACTAAGTGTATGAACATGTATACTTCCCTCTTTTTCAGGAAAATCTGTGCCAACACTGAACTACAGGCCCCTCAGTGCTGCTTCTGTCATGAGCAAAGCCTGATGAACCTACTCTATTTACCATTTCTAATTATCTATCAATATAATATGAATTCCCTCATGTCCCAGATAATGACAGTTTTCATCATTAGATGCTTTCTATTCTCCCCCAAAGCAAAATCTTTATTTTAAAATTACATGCTTGAAGATTCAATAGCAAATGAAGTCGTAAGAATAGATTTGTTGGAAATAGTCAGTGTGCTTCAAAGCTGTGGTAAAACAGTGTTCAGCATTCTTCTACTGTCCAGACAAACCTTTTCCTGAAACCAGCTTCTGCACTGCTAGATTTAAGTTTTTTGACTGAAAATAATTTTAATTATTGAAAAAAGATGAAGGAAAAAGCACAGTCAGAGGGTAGCCTTCATCCCTCCAAGGTGGCCCATCACTTTAAGAATTACGTTACCAAGCAGTGATCCTTTCTGCATTTTTTCCTACATTCAAACAAGGTCTACTAGAAAAACAAAATAAAACAAAGCAAAACTAAAAAACCCGGCCTGTGTGTGCAAATATAGACATGATCCTTACCTCACCCAGACGGGGGGACCTGGGACAGCTCTGTCTTTGCTGTATGTCCTTGCCTTGGTGCCTGCAGGCCACCGGGGCAGGACAGAGTGCATCCAGGGCTCTGCTCCCACCCTGGAGTTGCGGTGCATCCCGTGCTGGCACTTTGGCATGAGAAGCGCTCCCACAGCCCTTGATGTCGAGTCAGGCTGTGGATCCAAACCCACGTTTTCTCCCTGAATTATAAGATGTCCCTATTTCCAATGTCATGGTCAGGGGTACCCTTCCCTTCCTCAAACATATGCTCTGCTGGTGACAGCTATCTCAGCCTGGCAGCTTCCCCTGGGAAACAGCTGCACTGCCCAAAGTGAGCTGTCAGGAGTCAGCAGCATCATACAATATAAAAGCACCGACTTCAGCCATCCAAAACTGGACCCCATTATGAACAACACCTTGGCTTGTTTTGGCAGGGAGCTTTTGGTTTGGTCTGTGCAGAGCAGAAAGACATCTTCTACTTCCATGTTTCATTTCCATTTTTTTTTTTAAATTTTATTAATTCCTGTGTTGTAGTAACTAGTCTTCTCAGGGAGGAAAATGTTCGGACTGTTTTTTGTCCATCCTTTAATTTAGCATCTCTTTTTTTATTATTTAGGGGTGGGATGGGAAAGTAACATTTAAAGGGAAGTGGAAAAAAACTATGTGCTTAAGGGGAAAAAAAAAAAAAAAAGTATGTTGAAGGTGCTCTTCAAGCCTGCTGGCTTGTGTCAAGATACCTGTGTGTTACCACCCTGGAATTAAACCAGCAAATGGGTAAGTTTCTCTCCTGGGGTGACTTGCTTATGGAAGAATTCTTCTAAGTCAGACTTTCTATATAAATCAGCTGGGTGGCAGGAGAGCAGATTTTTGTGCTGTAGCGATACCTGTGTTCATGCGAGAGTTTCTGGTATAATTCTTAAAATTGATTAGATCATCAAGGGACAAGCAAGCAAACAAAAACACAAAACCTAGAATGATAGAGGTGACCTCAGCTCCTCTGAGTGGTGTTGGTGCTGTCAGCACAGTGCTCTGGGCAGCTGAGGCAGCCTGAATGCAGGTAGTTATTGACTTGTGCACATGGAAATGTCTCCTGACAGTGTTAAAAAAATTCTTTTGCAATTCTTTTATTGAAGTCGTGTAGTGCTCACATTTTTTCTTTCACTAGTGAATATAAAGGGCATACTGAAGAAGTTTGCTTGTGGAGTTATAAATAAAAAATGTTCACTAGAAAATCATATGAGTACAAGCAAATAGTAGTAGGTTGCTTAACATTTATATGTCTCTATGGACAGATTATGGACAGATAAATACCATGATTCATCAGGTTTTTTGAATTTTTGTTCTCCAAAGTGTGTAGGTGTGCAGTGTTGTGATGTGTTTGCCCTTGGCTGGGGCCAAACCACACACCACTCATGCAATTCCTCCCCCCCCCCAAGGACAGGGGAGAGAATTAAAGGGGTAAAGGGAAAAAAAGGACTCGTGGGTTGAGATAAGAACAATTTAATAACTAAACTACAATAATATTGAAAACAATACTACATACAAATATACAAATGAGTGATACACAGTGATACTGCCCCCCCATCCGATGACCAAGGCTCAGCCTGTTCCTGGCTAACGATCCCGGAAGCAGGGAGTGTCCCGAACTGCACTCACAGAACGGAGATAACAGTCCGAGCGTCCCAGACCGAGAGCTGACNGCGGAACCAAAAAGGGCCAATCTTCAGAGGGTCCTCACCTATATACTGGGCATGACGTGTATGTTATGGAATAGATTATTGGCCACTTTGGGTCTCAATCCTGAACCTAAGAACAAATCCTGGGCTAGTAACTGGGGCTGTGCTCCCTCCCAGCTTCTCCAATCTGCTGACGTTGACAGCCGTGTAGACATCACTTTTTATCAGCTTTCTTCTGAACACAAATATAAAACACAGCCTCTTGCTAGCTATTATGAAGAAAGTTAACTCTGTCTCAGTTTAACCCAGGACAAGTGTGTTGATGGCTTTTCCAGGTCTTATAGCACTTGAAAACAAAATGCTTAGGTATACAACTATTTTTTTTGTCATTCAGTGTGTACTGTAAGCATCACAGACTGAACAAGAATCAGTTGAATGGAATCAGTTGGAGTTTTTTTTATGGCAATTGGAAAGTGACATGAAAAGTTGTGAGCTTTTTATTGAGACTTGCAGGCATTATTGCTAAAGAAAAAACAAATAGCATCTTATTCACTGTAGGATTATTTTCCTTGTCTTCTGCAGACTGGAAAAATTGTATATAACTTATCAAAGTGATTCATAAATTTGAGAGGTGCAAAACTGAGTATATTCTGTGTCATGAACTGGTAGTTTAAGACCTCACTGATTGATGCTGTAGGTACTGAGGATAAAGCAGCTTTTTTTTCAGCAGTAGAATTTTTTGCCACCTAAGTAGTCCAGTTTAGATCACAGGCTTTGGTCTGGTCACTGTGGCTACCTTGTGAGTGGCAAAGCTGATAAGATTTGTCAACGTAAGTGCACTTCTACAAAGACTACAAAATACTGTATGAGGCTGTGGTATGTAAGGAACATGTAAGAACATGGAAATAGCGAAACTGTATAGGCTGTGAGGAGAACATTTTTTTGTGTTATTTACACTTTCTTGTAATCTCTTGGCTATTGAAAAATTACGTACTTTCTATTAGCTAAAAATTAGCTAACTCTTATCATATCTGATTTTGGCCTTTCAAGGCTGAGAGGAATGGTTCTGATGCTCGCTGTCCAGAAGAGAGATGTGAAGTAGGGAAGGTAATTGTGAAGAACTGAAGTTCCAGCAACAAGATTTGTAAGAATAAACACTTAAATATTCTTACCTGTTCCTTTTTTTTCTCACAGAATAGATCCTATCCTACTAGGTTAAACATCAGTATAGGGCCAGGATTTTGAATGATGTTACAGTAAGTTCACTGGCTTCGGCAGAATCGCACTCTCTTGTATCAAATGAAGATATACAACTCTTTTTTTTTTTAACTGTAATATTTTCATAAATACTGAAGAAATTTGAAGTGGACAATTAACGCCCAAGTCTTCATGACCTGGTGAGTATTTGAGGATGTGTAAAATATACCTAAGCCACCTTCAAACTGTCAAAATATTTTAGAATGCAATTCATTTCTAAAAGGATTCTGAGAAGGACTGTATTTTAGTGGTTATTTTGTTCCCTCCCACTTTGTTTTATGATGCTATGGAAGTTGCCTCCTTCCTATTTAGAATCAAATGGAGAGTGAAAGTATTATCCCCAGGTCTGCCTGGATGAAACTTGAGCCAGTGAAAGTAGGAAGCTGAGATTTGCTTCAAATGTAGATGCATGGTGATAGATCACTCTTTTTGTCTGAAGTGTTTTAACTTTTTAAAAATCACATAACTGTTTCCCTGGGAGGTGATCTGGAAAGCAGATCTGATTTCCTCCCAGCAAAATTGACAGTGCAATGTACATTGATGTTGCCAACTGTGGAATCGAGCTGTAAGTTCTTTAGTGGGCAATCCATTGCATACCCCAGGCACTTCAAAACCATGACCCAAGGATCAGCACCAGGAGGTTGCTATGGGAACAATGGAAAACAATATGGATAAAGGGTAGATTTTTGTTTTATTTATGTGCTGCTTTCCACACATCTGCTTTGTGATTTCAAACCATTCACAGAAAACAGAAGGTTTAGAAGCTAATGGGAGGTGCAGATGCTTAAGCATGTAATGGGGTTTTAAGGAGAACATTAAATATCATGAGACTTGCTATGGAAGCATAAGAGATGTTGAGTCTTGATCTGGAGAAGAGTTGGGGATAGAGCTAGAGGAAGAACAGCATGGGCTGTTCCCATCGTAAATGGTTTTACCTTGGTGCTTGTGCATGTTTGCAGCTCCGTCAACTGGGTCACTGCAGTGGAAACTGTACATGTCGCTGCATTGGGGAAATGGATGGATTTGCTAAATTTGCTGCAATTACACACCACTTAGCTGTAGTTTGATGGGTTCATGGTTATATATTTAAGCAAACATGGAAAGGGACACAAGGACAGGACACATTTTCCCAGCTGAACTCTGAGTAAACTTTGCAAGCAAGCTGTAGTAAGAACTGTTAAATATCTCATGAAATGATTAAGCATTAGATTTTAATTCAGGAAAAATACATTATTTAGTAACACACTCCCATAGAGACCATATATATACATAGTGATATGCCATCCTAAGATCAAGTTTGTCATGTAGCTTTGACCATCTAGCACATAATGTCTCCAGTGCCCCATTAAACACTTCAAATCTCTGGACAGATGAAAACTTTCAGAAACATTTAATCTTTTCCCGAGATACTTGCACTAATGTAGACTTCCCAAACATGCAGGGCAGGCAGAATTTGGGCTTAGATGACTTCTGGGGTTCATTTTCAGAATAGCTACTTTATGCCATGCCAACTCAGGATTAAATATTGAATAGATTAATACATACAGGAAAGATGAAACTTTCTCTGTCTCAGGAAATCCAACACTACATTCTAATACTGGAAAAGTTTCAATGCACATCGCTAGCAAGGATATTTTTGTGATTTTTGAACTCTTACCTCATGTTTTCAGGTGCCTGACAGTTGTTTTCTCTTCCTCAACTTTCATGGTAGTTAAAATACCTGGCAGTTTTGCCTGAGAAGTTGATTCCAATATTTTGTTTTAAAAAATGAATTCAGATTAGTGTTGTATAAGTGAACATCACTATGCAAGAGGACAGAGAGATGCCTATGCTATCTGAAAGTTGTGTGATTCAAGGATGTCTTCCCATACAGCATCCTGTCTGTCCTGGACACAGGAGAGGGCTACATTCTTAAACCTGTTCTGACTGAAGTAAGGCATGTGTATGTGCCTGTAAATCCATTGATAAACCAAGGTCCTGTCTAAATGAGGACTTTAATCTTTTTAGAAACTCCATAGTGCTCAACTATGTGGGTAGGTAGATAATCTTTTCAGTCACATTAAAGCAGTTACTGATATATTCCCTTGTAAACTGCTGGAGAACACACTGAATAAGTAACAGAGCCACTCATTATTTTGTTTTAAAGTTCAGCTGCCTTGTGATCTTAAACAAGTAATTTTCTTAATATTTTACCTTGATTTTATGTGTTTTGGCTTAGACTCACTGCGCTAAACCAAGGTATTTAAATTTGGAGTACAGACTTCTGACATACTGGAAACGCTGTGCTGATGAGATGCAGTTCAATCCTCAAGTGAAATTACTGGCTCTTCTGCGAGAAGACACATTTGTTTCCAGGAGTGAAGAAATAATCTCCCTTGGCTTGATCTTGCAAGAACTCAAGCCTGAAGTTTTCTGTTCCCTGATACAGCGAGTACTCACCTCCCAGTGCAAAACCACTCTGAGCACCTTCTCCCCTGCCCACTGAACATGGATAGCTCCTTTTCCAGTGGGCTTGGGATGGGATTAAAAGGGATATTTCTATAAATAAATAAAGCTGATAGCAAGCACAACTAATCAGTAATATTTAGGAAAACATGGTTCTGCATCAGGGCTCCAACATATTCTCTGTTTGAAGTACGTAGACCCCGTTATGCCTGCAGTCAACATGACCCACGCAAGCCTTTCTAGGTAGTTGTTTGGTGTAAGAAGTACTCTGCTAGTTCAGAGAGGGGAAAGAAAGGGGTCTGATTAACAGGAATAGGTCAAAGGTGCTTAAAGTTCCCTTATCTTAAAAAGGAGAAATGTTTTCATTACCTAGAGGGCTTTACTTACTTTAATACAGTGTTGCTACTGACGGTTTGTCCTGAATTTTTCCACTTAATTTCAAGCACTTGGCATGAGTTAGACTGTATAGTAAATGGAAACACAAAAGTACTTTTTCAGAAGATATGTAATCTGAATTCCTCTTTGGCATCCCCTCTCTAGGGAAACGGAAGTTAGCCTGCTATTCTTTTTATTTAAATAATTAATCAATGGGGTAGTGGTATATTATTAAATACACTTCTGAGGGTCATACTTACATGGAAAAATGAAATGCTGAAACCCCTTAGAGACAGATGGGAATCATCTGACTAAAACCAGACATTTTCCAATCCCCCAGGCTTTTTTTATAATCAATAGAAAAACAAATTTGTACTGCCAGCATGCAAATTGTCTGACGTATTTGAGATGTTCTCTTCAGGGTCATATGAGCTGCCCTTTGTCTCTGCTGGCTATGAAAGGAGCCCAAGCTCAGGGGTAGATATTTGCTCTGTACCTCTCTGGAGTCATGAGGTGACCCTCACAAATAGGGTGTGTATTCATCCTTTTGTCTTTCTGTAATTTTCTTATCTTTGCTTATAATTCCCTTCCCCTTCAGTGTCCTGTTCCTGGATGCTGGGTTTATTTCTAATTCCTGTAGGCATTAAACACTGCATTGTTGGAATCACTTGGAATAGTTGTCCAAGAGTTAGTATTTGGAAAAGATCCCACATTCATCATGTAGGGAAAATGCTCTCTGCTCTTCCTACAGATAATTTGTAGAACACAATATTTTGGCTTCTGTGTTCAAGTGCTTGCAGCAGGGAGTCTGCTTGAGCACAAGTTTTGGAAAACCTGATAAAGAAGGAATCATGCCACACAGAGAAGGTGGAAATGGAAGACTTAATGTCATACTTAGAACATTATTAGTGAAATCAGAGACTTCATTCTGGTAGCTGCTTTAACACTGTTTTAGGATAAAAAAAGGTTTTGCCTTTGTTTTGGCAGAGTATTACCTAAGGTGTGATACAATTTGCCTGTGTTTTTAAGTCATTGCAGACTGTGTGTGTTAGGTCAGATCCTGTGGTGTGCAGTCGGTGCCTGTATTACCAGGCATGGTTCCTTCTTCCTCCCCTGGTCTGGGAAGCACCAGCTCAGCCCCATCTCTACACCATACTGCAGTGGGACTGTGGGGTGCACCAGAACCTCCCCCCCTTCCCTCCTCCTCACCCCTCCCAGCTTTCAGCACAGTAGAAATTCAAGCACATGGCTCAAACAGGAGCTGGAGCTTGCTTACATCAGAAGCCATGTGTAGGTTGAGTCATCATATCTTCCCTTGGCTGCCATCGTTAATGTTTTCTGCTGTGTTTTGTTGTATGATCATCTAGAGTCCATTTTCCTAATGCCTGACCAGAAGAAAATAGCAAAAAACGTGCAGATATGCCAACAGGGAAGGGTGGACAGAAGCCTGTGTACATGTCCCTGGAAAGAGAGGCAGAAGGACAGAAGAATTCTGTAAGGAAATGGGTAACTTCCTTGGTACTTTTTGTGTGTAGTTGTCAGCTGTCCATGTAACAAAATGGATATTTAGACTAAGTCTCTTTCTGTGCATGTGCAGGTGACTACAAATTTCTGCCAATGTTTGATGCTTCCTCATTGAGCAGCCATGCTTGCAGTTCAGTTGCATATTTTTGGTTCTGGGACATCACTCTAGGTTATGGCCACATGTTGCAGAACACCAAGGGCTTTGTGCAAGGAAGCATGCAAATAACATCACTTTATATAGAGACCTGGAATAGGAGCTTAAAGGCAAAGACCACATCCGATTTCTTGCAAGATTATCCTGATGGTGAATTGAGTCTAAAAGGTTATAAGCTGTGTTTGAGATGATGGAACAGCATTTCTGTCAGAGTTAAGTTCAATCATTTGTGTTTGCAGGCCTTTTTCCTTAATCCTGGGTCACAGCATTAACCCAGGCAATGCTATGCCTGATGTCAGTTTTTCTATTGCTTTAGGAAAAAGCAGAAACCAGCTGTGCTGGTAGTCAGGCCACATACACTTGGAGAAATATGTTCTTAAAATGTAGCTGGCTTTCTGGTCCCTCAGTAAGTAAAATGAAATAAACTACAGCCTTGTAAATAAGCCATATTCAGTCAAAAAAAAAGGTATATTAGAGAGCAATGGACTTTGTTTGTGAAAGGCTATTAAATAGTATTCTGTTTAACAATGTGTTTAATAATCTCTAGTAACTCTTAAGACCATCTGTGTGCTGACACACCTGAACAGAATTTGATAATTTTTTTGAAAACTTTTAAACTTTTCTTGTAGTACCTGAAGTATACCAGAGAGGTTATTATCTCTGGCTATTTAAGTCCAAGATACATACCTAGTGGCTTTTTCTTAACTGATGACAGTCATTTTCTATGTCCATTTATTTTTAGGAAGCATTTAAGCAGAATGCTACATCTTCCAGTCTATTAAGCAAATGAATACTTAGAGGCTTTTCAGTGATGAAAGGGATACAGGACCATTGGCATAGTACCAAATAATGACACAATAATAGGTAATAACTATAAATTTCATTTTTTCCCTTTTTTCTCAGCAGTGGCAAATACTTCAGACCTAAAGTAATCACCATTTTTTGTGGTTTTTTTTTCACTGTTAGTTTGTCTGACACTTTTCTGATTAGGAATGTCTATTAAGCTGAGAGAATCATTGCATAGTTTGTTAAAAGAGTGTGCTGACATGGAAAAATAAATTTATTTGAAAGCTGGAGCTACTCCATTTAGATTTGTTTTTTCCTAGGTATAAACACTAGCCAAGAAGCTGTTTCTGAAACCAGAGATTCGGTAAATGCCTAATAAATTAATAAACTACAGCCTCTATTGATTCACAGACCACTTATTGTTTCTGTTGGTTTCACAGCCAACTTGATTCACTACTTAAATAATCCAAATGCCTCCTATTACTCGAAGGTTTGTGGGTTTGGTTTTGTTGTGAGTTGTTTGGGTTTTTTTGATGCTAAGTCAAAGTGACCTCTGGCTGCTGTGAATTTTCCCACAACTGATGCAGGCAGGATGAACATCTGATATCTGCAGATGGCAAATGCAAGGGAGCACTGCTCCAGGTAGCCAGTTCTTCCCCCTGACATCCCACCGTTACTTTTCTGTGAAGTGACCCTGAGCTTTGACTTCTGAGTGGTTTGCAACCTGGTCACCCATCTCTCTCCCTGTGCTGTGTTGGTGCAGCGCGGATCAGGGGAGGGAGATGAGCAAGCGCTCACCCCCTACAAGGGTGAAGCCTCAAGTTCCCTGGGGGTGCTTAACTCCCCTCTCATCTCTCAGTGGTCCAGATGGTAATGCCTCTGATCAAGGTCACCTGGGCACCATCTTTAAGACTGCTGTGCTGTAACAGTGCCAGGCTTCATGTCCTTTGGCTGAAGGTTTCTCATGCCAGCTATCAGCATCAGGCTCAATTGTTGTGGGTAATTTCAGCCAACAACTCTTCCCAAAATGTGGCAAAATTGCATTACTTCTCCTGCTTATGGTTTCTTAAACCCATTTCACAGTCAAATGCCAGCATGTTGGAAACACATTTTATTCTACAGCCAGATAGAAGCTTTTACTGTTCCTTGTGAATGTCTACTAGCCATAGTGCAGAAGGCTAGTGACTCACAGGGGTAAGCTGTAAATCTTTACATAATTTCACAGCATTTCATTAGAGGCAGATGTTCACTGTGTGCTAATTTTCTAGTGTTATTTTTGATTATATTTTCTGTTCTGTTTCTTTTTTTTTCTCTATTGTTTTATTGTTTCTATTGGTTTCACTAATACAATCCAGAGCAGAAATAGCACATAGTAAGGGAAGAAGGGATCAAAGTGAGCAGGCTTCAGACAAGCCAATTGACAGGAACAGTTTTAAGCTGAATTATTTTTGCAGACGCTTATAACAAGAGAAATTTATTCAAGGCCAAATAACTACCAGAAAAAAAAGGGGAGAAAAAAACAGACTTGACTGTGAAAATTTTTCATAAGGAATAAGTTAATAATCTTTAAAAATCAACAGCAATGTAAAACTTTGCTTAGATTAGGACTCTAACAATTTCTAAGATGCAAAGTTAATTCACATATGAGGCATTTTACTGCTTGATATCTAAGTGTCTCAGTCTAGTACACACCTCTGAGACAGTACTGAAGTAGCACACTAACATCTGTCAAGATTTGCTTTGAGCTAAGAAATTATATGAATTTTACAAAAACATAGATAATCCCCTTTAACTTGTCCTTATGAAAATTTTAGAACACACAATGGTTGAATACAGTTGGGTCTGCATTAGACTTATGCACACGGAAGCATAATTGTTTGCCAAATTTACAGTTTGTGGGTAATTTCTGCTCTACGTTCAGGCTGTTTATGAAGTTACCAGGGGACCTCTTTCCACTGACATGTTTAATCACCCGAATGAAATTATGCAAGCTGCTACCACACTGTGCAGCAGGCAGCACAAGGCAGAACATCCTGGAGCAGGGATCTTGCACAGTGGTCGGGAGGGCTGCCTTCCCCTCCACCTCCAGCGGCAGAGCCAGTACCGTGCTGGAGGCTAGCGGCCATCCCTGTGGCTGAGCCATCTGCCTTGGTGTGAGCTCAGCAGGAGTTAATTAGAAACAGTTCTAGGGTAGGATGAGGAGTTGCAAATCCTGCCCCTTAATAAAAAGCTGGAGCATCTCCATTGTATGTGGGTGTGTATATGTTCTGTACACTGACTATGGTGTACAAAGCAGCTCTTCTCCATGCAAATCTTTGTAACAAATCCCAGCTGATTCCCTTAATTTATCCAAACTGCCAAATTTTGCTCTGTTTTTGGTCTGCTTAGTTTTCAGAGAAAGAGCTCATCGCAGTGCAAGAGGGCAGAGGTCCAGCAATGGCTGCGCGAGGATGTTGAGGATTGCTTTGCTATGTGTACTTCTTAAATCTGAAAGTGTATTTCTATTTAATATCCTTGTGAGAGGCAAAGATTGCATCAGATCAGTGGGATGAAAGGCTGACAAACAGATATGCCAGTCAGGATTTAAATGGGCTTTTTCTAATGGGTAGAAAGCAGGTTATGAGGTAAGACAAAGCCATAGCTCAATATTATTTGAGATAAGAGCAGCAGGCATACCACCATCTGGTTTGTTCCATGTAACAATTTTTCTCTATTGGTCAGTGCATCAGGGGATGCTTGACAAGGAATTTGAGGATGAGAATGAGTAGGAGTTTTACAAGTGTTAATGTCTTCTCTGGGGCTGTGGGCACTCAGACCTGTGGGAAAGAAAGATTAATAGTAGATATCAGCAGGTAATGGCCTCTTATTGTCCTGTGATTTTCTTATAATTGCAATAACTAAATGGTAGTTGCACCTTGCAAAGGAGCGTGTACATCTGTACTAAGTTTTTGCTGTTCAAAAACATGTTGTCCACCTAAGTTTCTAGAATGCTAAACTGAAAGTCAGGATAACTTTCAGCATCCAATTAGGTCTTTCCAGTATGTAGTCCCAGCACCCAGTGATTTGTGGTGTAAGAACTTCATGCCTGAAGTAGTACTGTTGGGTCTAATATGTCTTCCTCAATTTATCTCCCAGGCTGCTTGCTCTTGGAAACCCTGAAAAATTTTGCTATGCCAAGGAGTTCCACTTTTTGCCTATGTATTATGCAAAGAAAAATACCTTCTCCTGTTTGTTAATTCTGAGTCTGCAACCTGATGATTTAATTTGAAAACCCAGTTCTTGTATTATGAGAAACACTAAAAAATCTTTCCCCATCCACCTTTTCACATTTTCTCTTCTTTTCTCTGTTTTGCTTTTCTAATAAACCCTGATGTTTGCTTTTCCAGATGCTGCTGAGCAATGCTGCATAGTGGAAGTGGTTTCCATAAAGCTATCTATGATAACTCTTTTTGCAGAGAGGTAAGGCAGTCAGAAACAGTCACTGTGTATTTAAAGCTAGGGCTGTTTTTCTCCCACATATGGCGGTTTACATCAGTATTGCATTTCATCTGCTCAGTGACTCAGTTTCATGTGGTTGTTCTGCAGTACTTTGCAGTCAGCTTTTGTTGATTTTGAGCTATTCAGTGTAGCATAATCAGCAAACTTCACTCTTTACCATCTTTTCCAGATCATTTATTAATGTGATGAGTAACCCAGGGCCTAGCATAGATCCATAGGGGACTTCACTGGCTACAGTTTCCACTGAGAAATCTAATTATTTTCTCCCATTCTTTATGTCCTGTCTCTAATCAGTTATTTATCCCTCTGAAGATCCCTGTTATTGCAAGGCAGCTTATATCCTTAAGAGCCTTTGGGCTAGTCAAAACTGTTTGGAGATCCAAGTAGGCTTTATCAAATGTATTGTCCCTGTCTGCATGGCACTGCTAAGGACCCCTAATGAGTTAGTAAGGCATGGTTTCCTTCCATGCTAGCCCTGCTGGCTTGTCCCAATATGTCATACCTCCTTATACATCCTCTACTATCTCCTCTAGTGCCATTTCCACCAATCTATCTGGTGCTGCAGCTTAGACAGGTTGGATGAAATGTACTCCAAAAGATTTTTGTCTGCATCAGTTACAAACCATTTCTTAGTGGATGTAGTAAAATATTTCCTCTTCTGACATCCTTCTGAGGGGTTAAGTAATGGAGAATACTGCTTCTCCTTGCTGCACATCTTTAGCGAGCAAAGTCATCTTGGACAGAGATAGGAGCAGCTTTCTCCAGTCTTTCAGCCCACCTTCATAGCATGTGAGGTGCACGTGAAACTCTTGGCCCAAGGCCAGTACAAAGACTGCTCTATATACTTTGACACTACATTCTTATTATCAGATATGACTAGTTATTGACCAGTTAATAGCTAGTTATTACAAAAAACAGTTTGACCACTAGACCGGATGACAGAAACATGACTCAGAAGAGTAAATATTTGCAGGAATGGTAACTGTGGAAAAAAAGCATAATAATAATTTATTATATAAATTTATATAATTTAAAAATCTCTAGAAATATAAATTTTTATTAAAAAATGAGTATTTGCATTCAGTAAAAGGGTCATAGAAGGGAAGTTAGGAACGTATACTCTGGTGGAAGCTCAGCTCCCTGGCTTGCAGATGATAAAACACTAATTTCACCTCTTAGCTTACTTGGTGCTATATCCCATATGTAGACAAACCCTGAGACTATGTGCTACATGTGACATCTGTGCAGATGCTAAGCATAAAGGAAGGTCCCAGGGATCTCCCACCGTTTGGAAAGCAAATGAGCAGTCCTGGCAGGAGACGGTCATGGGGATGCTGCTGTGTACCTGACCACCCTGAACACATTCTCCTGCTACACCAGCACTGGACATCCATCCCTGCTTTCCACACACATGCAAAACCCAAAGACTTCTCCTGAGATGCTGCTGTACAGGAGCTCCATCTAGTGCTGACATTATTTCTTATTCTGACTCCCTAGGGAAGCTGGATAAATATGCTGATTTGCAGGCAGCCAATTTAGGAGACTGAATTCGCAAGTGCTAGCCTGTTTTCCAGAATGCGAAGGGGTCCTGCATCACATATGGGAAGTGATATTGAAATTAGTATTGGGTTTTTTTTTTTGTACTGTGCTGGTAACGTTGAGATGCAAAAGGGAATTCTTTGCTGTAGTTCTTGGTTGGTTGTTTCGTTGATGAATAGGCATATTAATAACAGCAGAAAAGCATAGTGCTACTTAGTGATGCACACTAAGTCACAAGATACAGCTAAGAATTAAGATCACCCTTAAAGCACAATGCATACACATTTAAAAATTCAGCAAGGTTGAAAAGAAAGAAAAAGCCTGTCAATTCTTTACTATTAAAAGTAATGCATACTGTCTGTACTGAACACCAAATGCAAAAGGACGGGTATGTCGTACAAAGGATGAAACAGAGACATGAGTGTTGAGAAAAGAGCAGGAAAGATTTACTGAACAGGAGTGGTAATGTTTGCTGTCACATTTGTCCCAGCAGGCTTGGATGCAACAGTGATTTCACTGTGATTTCTTTCAAGTGCAGCGTTAAACTGTGACTCCCATTAGAGTTAAACAGGAAGAGAATTCTTTAGGGAAAGGAAAGATTGCCTGCTCTAATGGACTTACAACTACAAGTAGTCTAAGCAAAAGAAAACAAATAATTACAAGCATTAGATAAATAGCAGTTGGTGTATTTACTTCTGTTCAGAATGAATTGTTGGTATTTGAAGCAACCTGTATTTTAAAGTCTAGACTGCCAACATTTAGAAGCTGGTTGTAACTGCTAATGTGTAACAAATGATTGTGGGTAATATTTTCTAAATTTCAAATAATTAGAAGTGCTTTTAATGCCATAAAAATCAAAAGGAAATTGTGATCTGATCATTAACATGTGGGAGTGTTCAACTAGAATAAGAGTTACTAAATGGAAGAATATTTGATTGCTTTAACTGTTCATTTTGTTTTATTATGTAGGTATTTAATAGGTATATCCAAATACAGCCAAGGGTGTTTTGGAAGCACATTCCATTCTCAGCTGCTCTGCCAGTTATTGAGGCATCCATACATTCCTCTGCAGTTCGCATCATTTATATTAGCACTGAACTTGTCAGTTGTTGTTATATTCACATTGTGATTTGGCTGGATCATGAAATTGTTTCGTGATTTTAATTGTTTTGTGATCATGAAATTTGACTGTGATTTGTTTATTTGAAGAAGTGTAGATACTGAGCTGTAAAGTTCAAGCAGGCCAGGCTAGTACTGGTTGGCTGTTCACCAAGGCCAGTGTTCACTTTGAGTCTACTCTTCTCAACTCTGTAAAGTCTTCTACGTTCAGCAGGCTTTCTTTTTACCTCTGGAAATGTTTGGGGTTTTCTGCCAAAATTGTTTGGCAGCTGGATTTTGGCCTTGTTTGTGAGGGAAAAGGAAAAAGAGGATAATATTCTAGGGGCTAGTGAGGAAGGAACAGCGGCCACATGTATCTGTGACTCTCCAGACCTGTTTGCATACCTTAGGAATATTCATTTATGAAAAAAACCCAACAAAACCCAAACAACCCCAAAATGTGATTAAAATTATTCTGTGAAATTCCATATTCACAATCTCTTCTTTCTTTCTCAGATTTGCTCATTTGATGTTACTTTCCCACTAGCCCCAGCAGCTGTAGAAGTTGTTAACTAACTTAACTGTGTTCTGTTAGTTCAGCTGGCTGTTTCATTCTGGGCTGTCTATCCTGGATTTTGCAGGCTGATCATCATTCTCATTGCCACTTGTGACAATTCTGGTATCACACAAGAAGATATGTAACCTGCAGAACCTCACTGGAGACTGTATATGAGACAGATTTTTCCCTATCTTGACCATAGGAAGGAAGGATGAGTTTTAAAACTCAGAGCTAAAAAGCAAAATGAAATACTTAAAAAAACCCAAAACAAACCAAAACAAACAAGTTTTATTCTTTCTTCCCCCATAATGCTGTGCCTCAGTAGTTTATGATTTTTTGTGAAACTGCATATGCTGTGAGGTGCTCAGTGATTAGGTCAAGAAATCATAGAAATGTTCCCCCTGTTCTGCCCAATGAGTCAGCTCTTGGATGTTTCTGCTTTTATCATTATAATAGTCTTACCTCCTCACCTGCAAGAAAGTCTCTGATGGCAGCAAATGCTGTAGTGGAAATTGCTGTATTTTTTGTGGAAGAAATGCTTTGACTTTAAGGTAGGTGCAACCCAGTAATTTTCTTTATTAGTATTGATGTTAACTAGTACAAAAAATGAAATCAAAGCTGATGATAGAATGGATTGCTCCACGTACCACTCTCATAAAGTCTGTGATGCTGTGGCAGGTGTTAGGTAAGGTATTTTGGCCCAGAGCTGACAAAATTTTCACCTGAAAATTAGGCTGCCATTAGAAAGAGAACTTGTTTCTTTTTCCCTCTGGCTGCTTCCAAACCTCTCCTGTGAATACTCGACTTACAAATTGCATTTCATCCACAGTCCCTGAGGGATGATACTAGGATATGTTTTCAGAAAGGCTTCTAAGGAGATGATCTAGAAGTGCAAATACGTTGGAAAGGTCATGTCTTTTAAGTTGCTTAAATTGTTTATGTTTAATTTCCATGTGTGGAGTGCTTTATTTCTGTAGAAAACTAATAGAAATTCTCTCATTTAAATTCAGGAAAGTTATTTCCCTTGAAAACAGCACTGAGTCACTGATCAAACTGGTTTTGTATAACTCAATAACATATTTATGTAATACCGTTCAGTAGCACAACTTGGAATTAAACTTGAAACCTTAAAATTGAGGTGGTAAGAGCCTTCATTTGAAGAGGGCTGTTTCTTACTGCTGTTGTTCTCTGTTTAGATCTAAGTACTTGGGCAAGCATGATGAAAGACGTCAGCCAGAAAAAACAGCAGAAGAACACCTCAGCATAGGATTCCTCAATATTCCCAACCTGGGGTGCATGTAGTCACAAAACCCTTTTCCTCCTTTTACATCTTACTTATCTCCACCTTGTAGTGCCACAGGCCATTTTAGTATATTGTCCAGCTAATGGAGCAGCAGATTTATCAGCTGAAGGCTGAGGAACTACAGGGAAGGGAATGTGGCTGTGATAGGGAGGTACCCATAAGGAAGAGGTTTGATGAACTGGTAGCTGGAGACCCTTGTTCTCCCTTTGCACAGAAAAGATCCTGGGCAGACCTCTTGAACACAGACCTTTGTGTTTGTGGGTGTGAGAGTGTGAGTGAATGAAAGCTATGAAGAGATGACTGTGAGTGGGTAAAATCAACCTGTGTGGAGGCTGGGTGTAATAAAACCCTCTTGGCATTTTTTGAGAGCTTATATTTAGTTTTGATCCATTAATATCTTATTGAAGAAGGTGCTATTGCATTCCTCCAAGCTCAGTCTGCCTAAACTTATCTGTGGCTTCTCATTGCTTATGGTCCGTGATAACCAGAATACAGTGCAGGATATGCATTACATCATGCAGCTGTGATGCGCTAGGACCCTAATCCTGATGTAGGATAATGACCTTCATGAGCTTTGGGAGGGCAAATGTAAATCAGTAGCTACTCAAAACATTTACCCAATGTAGGCTGAATCTCTGGAATTGTCACATTTCTTCCAATTACTATATCACAGTGAGCAGCGTAAACCAGCAAAAACTAATACGAAAATGTAGCGCTCTTAGTTGGGACTTACAGGAACAGTGATTTGCTGTATCATAGAATCATAGAATCATGGAATGGTTTGGGTTGGAAAGGACCTTAAAGATCATCTAGTTCCAACCCCCCTGCCATGGGCAGGGACACCCTCCACTAGACCAGGTTGCTCAAAGCCTCATCCAGCCTGGCCTTGAACACCTCCAGGGATGGGGCATCCACAGCTTCCCTGGGCAACCTGTGCCAGTGTCTCACCACCCTCACAGTAAAATATTTCTTCCTAATGTCTAGTCTAAATCTACCCCCTTTCACCTTATACCCATTACCCCTTGTCCTCTCACTACACTCCCTGATGCAGAGTGCCTCCCCATCTCTCCTGTAGCCCCCTTCAGGTACTGGAAGGCTGCTATTAAGTCTCCTCGGAGCCTTCTCCAGGATGAACAACCCCAACTCTTTCAGCCTGTCCTCATGGGGGTGGTGCTCCAGCCCTCTGACCGTATTCGTGTCCTTCACCTAGAGCCACACTCTGTGCTGTGCTGCCAGGAAGAAATGTACAGAACTTTAAATAAAAATAAGTAATAGATAATGTCTTAAATGGTAGTTCTATAAATGGATGCCTGTCCTGGTTTATGACTTGAAATTGAATTTCTTGCACTCTATTCACTGCAACTAATTGCTGTGTAGAAAAGGCTCATGCCTCAGACCCAGCTTGTCTCAAAGTCACTTATTTCCATGATTAATTTTTGAATAATTATTTGTTACTGTAATGCAATCTGCAGTGGATTATGTCATCTTTCAGTACTGTTCAGTGAGAACCTCAGCTCTGCTCTTGTACATGCATGAAATGATGGGGGAACAAATTACATTTCTCACTGTGATTGACTCCTGTGGAGTTATTTGGCTAGGCACCACCTTGAGGCCCTGAATATTTGTTGGAGGCAAATTCTATTTAGATATGCAATTCCTGAACTTAATTTTGTTGCATTTTTTGAAAGCATTGCTCATTTGAAATTAATATATGTAGTCTACCCAGTCATAAATGTTTCTGCAAAGTAAGAATGAAATGTTGGCATAAAGCATAGTGATTAGCTTTAGAATTATAATTATCTTCTTCTTTTTTGCAGCTTACAGTATTTTTTTTAATTTGTTTTCTTGTTATTAAGACTATGGGGATTACGTTCACATCTTTTCCGCAGCCATAGTTTTGAAGTATTTAATTGCTTTTTGTTTGAAAGATGAGATTTTCACTAATTCCTGTAACTGCGATAGACAGGGCATGAAATAGAATATCAGATAACTTGCAGGATTTCTGGCAAAGGCTCACAACAGTGAAATGCACATGATATTAAGAAGACTTTTGATATACAAAGATAGAAGACACAATGAAAAGTGAGAAGCTCTGTTCTGCTTTATCCAAACTGGATTGCAAGAAGGGCGTGAGGGAAGACTGGGGAAACTACTGACCTGTTAGTCCAGCCTCAGTACCTGGAAAAATTATATAGTGGGTGCTATTGAAAGACATGTAAAGGACAAAGAAATCATGAGAGTTTTGCTGGCAGCTCATTCGCTAACTGTTACACACCTGATCCCTGTTTTTCACTTCCACCCAGTGTCAAACTAAATACTGAACCCAAAATCTGGTTTTGCCTTTGTTATGAAATTATGTTATTTCAGTCCAACAAATTAGGCTTGTGTATCTGCTATAATTGATCAAATGATAGTGGTATCTTCCAAGGACTCAGCTATCAGACTGATAAAGGAGTGAGATTTTTAAGAATTACTTTTTTAAATTAAAAAGCTGAGGATATTTGTAGCAAACGGAAGCACTGGAGCTTATAAACTACAAGAATATTGGAACAGGGTTATTTCTTGATGTTCATTCTATATTGGTTTTGTCCAGTCCTGGCTTCCGTGTTAAGGTGAAAGGCCCTTCATCAGAAAGGCTGGGTGGAGCTGTAGTGTTGGAGCATAGTGGGTCAGGACACATATTGTCACTTTGTGTACACTGCACGAGGTCACGCTGAGCAGACTGAGAAAGGGTTGGCATAGCCTCTTTTGTTTCTTTTTTTTTCTCACCTTGGTAATAGGTGTTTTCATTATTTGCAGCCAATTCAGTTGACTGTATCTCACTAGTGGGAAAAAGTTTGTTTGTTGTTTGGTTTTGGTTTTTTTTTTATGGTCCTTTATTTTGTCATTTTCTGTCTCTCAAAGCACCAGATTCATTCTTTTAAAATATTTGTAATTTTTCTAAATAGTTAGCCTAGTGTAGTATATTTTAACCATGTGAGCCACATTGAATTCTTTTAACTTTTAATATCTGTTATGAACTACCCTTTCAGAGTTTTCCTCTTTTTCCCTTGTTGTTTTGAAAGCATTAGCAGTCAATGCACAGTGGTGTTAATTTCAGTGATATTAAATAGTTCAGGTGTAGCACAGACCTTGAAGTCTTACTGTGACAAAAAGAAAGAGATAAATATTGATTTTTTTTTTCTGAACTTCTGTGGTTTCTGATTCCATATATCACAGTTCTTGTCCTCCAGAGAAAAATGTAGTTTGTGGCATGTCAGTGGAACTCACTAATAAAAGGTGAGTAAAGACGAAATGGCTCCTGCGAAGGTGTGTAATTAAGAGTCTCTGATCTTCTGTGTAGAGAAGAAAAATTATTTGCTATATTTTAAAGGAAACTTTTGTGATTTTGTCTGATTGCTAATATTTGATTTATTTTTTTACTGACATCACCGTGGTCATAGTTAAATAACTAGGCATTAATACTATGCCAGTTAAATATAGGACTCTTCTTTGGCTCAAAGCAAACAATACTGTATTCATGGCCAGTTATCTTCAGATCCGCTCTGTAAAGCCGTTCATCATAAATACAAGCATGAGAATAGCTGAGCATCTTTCTCATATTAGGCAGCAGGCAAAAATGTGAAGAAGTGTACACGAATACTGTAAATCATGACAATATAAACCATGAGAAGCTGCTGGGCAGTAGCACAGCCCCGGGGCAGAGCAGGCAGAGCTGGTGGCCAGGCTTCACCTGAGAGCCCAGTGGCTAAAGCAGCCATCCGGGAGGCAGGACCCTGAGCTAGGGAAGTTTGAATACCCCATTCGGGTTTTCTAGGCAACACTGTACCCGCAGGACTGTAGGATATTCTCAAAAAAAGTATGTCTCATCTGTCTTCTCATCAAAATAGGGACATTGTGCCCCCAGTTGCCAACAGAAGTAAAGCGAGACTAATATAACCTTACTGTAGAGCACTTGTCTGGGAGGGAGAGCTTTCTTGTTCCCAAGACTGTTTCCTGTTAGCCCATGGTGGTCTAATCTGAAATGCATGAATAGATCTGTATCACCTCACCGAGGCCTAAGTTTCAAATATAAAATCTGGATTATTGCATTGGGCTAAATGTTTTTGATAGCAAGAAGCTCTTTAGTTAAGCAGATAAAAGCATGAAAAGAGGCAATACTAAAAAAGTGGAGATAAATAAGTGTGAGCTGTAAGCGAGAAGAGACTGATAGATTCTTTGTTCTTGAGTCTGTAATTCAGAACCCGCTATTTTTTTTTCTCTATTGAGATACATGTTTAAGGCAGGAATTATGACCAAGGGCTTTCAAGAGTTCTATTATTTAGGAAATCAAATTAGGTGAGGGATGATCAGAAAGTCTCCACTGTCTGTGAAATAGTCTAGCCTTAAAATAGGTTTAAAGATAGACTCTTAAACTGTATAACTCAGTAGAATTTAGTGGAGCTGTGTCATTTTACAGCTGTAAGTCTATCTACTCTTTAGGTCTGACTTCCCAGTAGTACACAGAAAAAAAATTAGTTGGGTCTTGTAACAAGAAGAATGTTTTCTTCATCAAAAACTGCCTTCTACTCACACCCTTTCACCTTCTCTTCCCTGGAGAAATAAGGCATCCTACTGCAAGCAAGCAGTGTTTGCATTCCCCCTGGGTCCTTTGCCATACCCAGCTCTGCACAAAATAACTCCAAATTGTTGTCAGGATGGCAGGAATAGCTGTGCCCGCATCCAGCTAACTAGGAAATGAGTGACTGAATTGTGGGGGAGAGGGAAGCAAAATGCTGTGCCTAAGGAGAGTGTCCTACTGTGCCCTGTGTGCATATGTGTAGGGGGTGTTCTGCCCAGGTATGGGATAGACTAGTGCTATCCCCAGGGGAGTCTCTGACTCACCTCCATCCTGTACCTGTGAAGCACCTATAGGAGAAGCTGACAGTTAAATGGGGAAAAAATGGATTGCAGCTGTGGATTCCCTTGAAGATAATTTTTTTTTTTTTTAGCAGATTTGCTGGAAGTAGGTACAACTCAAAACCGCAGAATTTTGGCAGGCTAGATCTCAATGTTACTGTATAGTTTTCTGTTGATAATGGAAAAGATCAAGAAAAAAAAATCCTAGAAAGAGTTGGACTGACAAAGGTCCAAGTTTTTCATCTTACAGGACCAAAAGGAGGGACCTGTAACCCATGGAAAAAAGATGGTGTTAGATTTCTTCCAACAAGTTCCTTCTGTCAGAGATCCTGGGAAGTGGTATCCAGTGTTGTGTCACCAAGAACTGTTAAGGAATCTGAAAAAACAAAAACATAGAAAATAGCAAAAAAAAACCCCCACTGAGTCATGACTAAGAACCTGCCATGCAAATTCATAAAGGTTTGTAGAGGGGTACAGGACCCTGATCCTTGAAAGAGAGAGTGTAAAAGTCCTACAACCTGGATATTTTAATCTTCCACTGGAGGATATAACTGGTCTCTGACACTGAGAGTTCAGTGTTAACCTAAATCACTTTTTGACTGGTTATGTGATGTAAATAAAGTTACAACCTGCCACATCACACTCATGCCAAGGGTGTTGTCCTGGTTTCGACTAGGACAAAGTTAACCTTCTTCATAGTAGCTAGAGTGAGGCTATGTTTTGGATTTGTGCTGAGAAGGAGTCTGAGAACTTACTGATATTTGTAGTTGCTGCCAGGACAGTCAAGGACTTCTCAGCATCTCTGCTGTGCCAGTGTTTGCAGGTGCAGGAGAAGCTGGTAGGGAGCACAGCCCGGAATTACTGATTTAGGATTTGACCTTAGGTTTAGGATTAAGACTCAAATTGCCCAGTGGTATATTCCATATCATGCACATCATACCCAGTATATAGATGAGGTCTGGAAGTTCTGTCTTGCTCTAGGTCATCCCCCCTCTCTCTGGTTTGTCTCTCTTTGGATCTCCCCTATCTCAGGGTTGTCTCACTCTCTCAGTCAGCTCTCCATCTCAGACACTTGGGCTCTTGCCTCCTTTATGGGATTGCAGTTTTGGGACTCTCCCTGCTCTGGGATCATTAGCCAGGAACAGACTGAGCCTTAGTTGTTGGGTGGTGAGCATTTACTGTGTATCGCTTATTTGTATATTTGTATATATTACTATTATTGTTATAATTGTTATTGTTAGTTTAATTATTAAATTGTTCTTAACCCACGAGCCTTTTTTCCCTATACCCCTTTAATTCTCTCCCCCATCCCCAGGAGGGGGGAGGGTGAGCACATGTTTGTGGTGTTTGGCTGCTAGCCAAGGATAAAGCCGTAATAGTCCTACCATATACAGGTGATCAGAACTGAAGCTATATCTAGTGAATGGGGCAGAAGTACAAAAGCTTATTTTATTTTTGGGCTCCCAATCTTGAATATAAAGCATTCTGCATGTATGAAAGGCAATGCAATATTTGAAAATGCCCATGGATGGTAAAATTGAGTATTGCTTAGCAAGGGAATCTTTCAACATTTTATTAGTTCATGTAGAAAATGGATTTTCCCTGGGTAATACTAAAACAGCTAAATCTGAAAAGCTGCCTAGAAGAGGAATAGCTCTCAAGTAGGAAAATCTTTCAATACAAGATAAATATGAGTTAAACAAAATTTGACATGATGGACAGAGCAACCAGGTATGGTGGGGATTTAAGCATAGAGAATAATGGAGATAGTTTTCACTGTTGTTTCAAATATGTAATATTAAGAAAAGCATCTCGCTTCTTGGGGTTTCAGATGGATACTGCACAAAATAATGAAAGTAAGCATTTCAATTGGTTGGTTCATTACAGGCATTGTGTCCCTGATCAGCCTGGCTGTCCTGTCCTATGAACGCTACAGCACTCTCACCCTGTGCAACAAGCGCCATGCTGACTACCGGAAGGCATTGCTGGCAGTTGGTGGTTCATGGATGTATTCTCTGATCTGGACTGTGCCACCTCTGATCGGCTGGAGCAGTTATGGGGTAGAAGGTGCGGGTACAAGCTGTTCAGTACGCTGGTCCTCAGAGTCAGCCGAGTCCACATCCTATATCATCTGTCTCTTCATATTCTGCTTGGTCATCCCTGTGATGGTTATGATGTACTGCTACGGTCGCCTCCTTTATGCTGTTAAACAGGTAAGCTGCTGTATGCTATTAATAGTGCAGACTGCTGTGAGACATATGTTGCATTCCCCTTCTATCGAGTTTGGAAGCACTGATGAATCAAATGATGAACCAAAACCAAATGGAAAACACCACAGAAAGCTTGAAGGAAGGGGCAGGAGGACTTCACCAAGTTTTTCATACTCCAGAGCTCCAAACAATTAGAACAACCAGATAACATCCATATAGATACTAACTTTGCAGTTTGAAAATACTATATTCAAGGAAAACCAGCATATCTCGGTGAAGGTTGCATATGTAATGAAGCCAACACACGTTTACCTGTCTATAAATAAGGCATTTGTGCAATAATTTCTTCCTTATTTTTGATCATGACGTTTTAATGATTTCTGCTTCTTAATCTGTGGAGACCTGACTCAATTTGCTGAGTTATCCCAGGGATAAGCTTCTTCTTGGAATTTTAGGCCACATTTAAAAGCTTCTTTAAATACCACTACCACCACTACTGCTATGACTGCTACTACACCAACACGTCTCTGATTGGTTTAAGGGGTACCATAGAGAATTCCAACATGAATGTTCCAAAAGACTCTGCCAGGGGGGTGGTATTGTGAAGTTTGAATACTCTTGAGACAATAACAAAATGGCTTAATGATGAATAATGAGAAAGGAATGAGTGTATAGGTGTTCTCTAAAAAGCAATTCTCTAACATGTTCAGATGAATTAACTAAAGGTGTTAAAGGGGAAAAAAAAGCAATAAATCCCTGAATAGAGGCTCTTACACAGAATTAAATTGGAAGTAGTTTACTGCTGATTAATCATAAGGAATTAAGGTCATGCCTTTTACATGATTTGTCAAAACTTTCAGAACACTTGAAGCCCAAGTGGGAAATCTTTTCCTGGTTGAGTGCCGAGCAGGCTAGTAAAATCCTTTTGATGAATCACACATTAGTTTTCCTCTTAATGCTGTGCAATAGTAATATGGACAAAAATTCTCTTGGTTGTAAAGCATTAAAGTGAAGTTGCAGACCATATCTGGTCCCTGGGTGGCAGTATCCTTTACCATCACCTTAAAGAAAGGAGCAGGATCTTGGAACATGTGCTACTAATAATATGAAGAAGATAAAACTTCCTTAAACTTTTGTCTCTTCTTTCCTTCAGCCCTTACTGTCGTTCCTGACAACAGACATCACCCACAACATATAAATACTTGTATGGATGAAGCTTCTGTAGCATATGCTTTAGCTTCCAGTTCTAAATGTAGACTTGTGTTATTTTATTCATTTTTTTTTTTAATGCAGTTGTATTAGAAGTAGTAGTAGGTCTCACTGATCTGCCTCACTGATCTGCCTGATGGGTCTCAAGAAGTTGTAGCAAACATGCTGAGGGAATAAAGTATAGTAGAAAAGATATGTGCAATCTATAGGCATTGTCTAAATAGACATGAAGACTGAGTAGACTAGGTAGAAGATGAGGCTGATTGATTAATTGACTGTCTGTCCAGAGAAAATGGGAGAAGCAATAGTGTTTTCCACAATCTTCCCTCCTCCGTTCTCCAGAGTGGTCCGGAAGCCTCTGGGGTGATGAAGTTAAGAGAGCCCTGAGAAATTTTGTAAATGATGGAAGAGAAAAAGAATCCAACCTGATCTTGCGTAACCTGTTGGAGGGCAGTACTTTGGGAACTAATGCTTGTTAAATACAAAGGAACTCCAATAAGGATTAGATTGTATCTCCTCTCTAAAGTTGTTAAGACTCAAGGTCATAACAGCTGCCCAAGCATTTGAGAAGTCTTGAATAGCTAAACCCTAATTTTTTTTTTGCACAAAACAGCTAATCCTTTTCTGGTGTTTGTAAAAGATTTCCTTGGAAAGTTATATTTCAGCAAAAATAATCTCAATTTTAAAAGTCATCAGTCCTCAGCTGTTCTGTAATGTATATACCTCCTGTATATAAATTTCCTATGACATGTATATAAATTTCCTGTGACATATATATAAATTTCCAAAGACCATATCATGATGCAGTCACTGAAATACTGACTTTTTTTCCTTCAGTGTGAGGTCCTCCAACTATTCTGTAATAAATAGAGTAGATTATGACATGGTAAATAATGTAATGTTTCAAACTGGAGGAAGATATAAGAAATACACAAATAAAAGAATAGTAATTCTTACATAAAACTCCAAAAAGTAGGTACAATAATACAAAAAAAAAAGTTAAGAGAGGTTACTACGTCCATTGTAATGCTGTTACTTTCTGGTATGGGCAAAAAAGTAACTGTCTTGCAATATTCTGTCTTCAGATTAGAAGAAACATGGGAGTATTGCAAACGTGATAAATGTGTTATCCCAGCTTCAGCTGCTTGGTAAATTTTCTAAAATATGAATTTCATATTTTTGCAAGATACACAGAAGCTCTTATGTTAGAACATTATAGCACTAATGGTGTTGCACCCTGAGATCAAGAGTGCAGAAGTTATGCCATTATTAATACTGCAATGTAAATTAATTGAAGTGGAAGAAATATCTTAATAGATTTGGGATAGTTAATGCACGAATTGGCACAGCACCTGCATTTTCTCTTTGCAGGGACAGTAATTATAGGTCGGCTTTTCTCTTGTTCTTCTCTAAATTTAGTCAGATGCTGAAGCATTCTGTCACTCAAGGCTTTAATAGATGCTATGAAGTAATCTGCAATCTGTGTAATAGTAAAAGGCACAAGGATTTCAGTAATACAGGCTTTATAAAAGATTGTCTTTTCAAGAATTATGAATCAATAGCATCCCTGTATGAATAATGTTAACAGCAAATGCCATTAAACAGTGTTACAACATGACTACTATTATCTCAAGAGCTCTTACCATTTATCAAGCTTGAAGACCCTTAAGAATTGCTCAAGTTATTTTCTTTAAAGGTATGGTATTTTTTCCAGGATGTCTTTATCTGTACGGTTGAATTTGGTTCTGTAGATGGCTTTTGCTGCCATCCTTGTGTGACACCCTCAGAGGAGCCGAGCTCAGCCTGGCCCGAGAGGCGGGGCAGGTTGAATAAGTCCCAGGGAAATGTTAGCTCTGAATAGAGAGTGCATTTCAGAGGTCCTAAGCAAAATAATGTTTAAAACACAGACCCAAAGAAAACCTGTGGTTTTAGAAGCTGTTAGGGAACTTGGCAGTGCATCAGATTTTAAGACATAGAGAAGCACAAATATTTCATTAGACTTTTCTTCCTTTTGAGTCCATGTTTTCACTCATGCTGATGTTCTTTCCAGTTTTTATGAAACCTATTCTTCCATTCTTGCAGATGCAGAAATTCAGGTTCTTCTGAATTGTAAGCAGAGCACAAAGACTTAAACACACACTGTAATACATGTCTGACCATGCAATTCTTGCTTAGTGCAACAGACCACACTGTCTCATAGGGTTCTGGAGTAGATGGACTTGTGACCCGACCTGACAGTAGTACTACTGTGTTGGGTTTTTTCTTTTTACTTGAGAACTGCAAGGAAAAAGTAGAGATGGAAAACATTTACTACATTTTTTTTCACACCAATATCACAGTTCTACTTTGACTTTCTTTTTTGATTAAAAAAAAAAGAAGAAAAATATTCAATGAAATTTTTAAGACTAACCCATGTGAGACAGAAATTGGCCTTACCAGTATGCCTTGTCTTCCACCCTGTGGTGCACCTACTAATGCTTAATTCCTCATAAACTGCTAGTTTAACTAGTGACCAAAATGTGAGTTGGGTAGTGGAATTACCTGACTATTTCCTTTTACAGCAACTTTTGTTGTTTCTTTGGCAAAGTGCCACATGATTTCTGACTTCCATGTGTCATAGGAGAATCAGATCACCATTTTTTATCTCATCCTCTGAACCTTTCTGAGTCTTGTCACCTTGTAGGGGAACAAGGACAGTCAGGGTTACGCTGCAGAGAGCTGCCTGGTCCTCTCTCTTACTCCTCTTCCAGACTTCAAATTACTAAATTTAGTGGAAGAAAAGTGCTTCTGTCTCTTATTTAAGAAGTGTTGCCCCAGAGTAAAATTGTGGCTCAATTATGAACCTGAAGAAACTAATTTTGAGTTCTCTGTGGTGAGATTTTGACTCTACTGTATTTTTTAAAGCACTGGATATAAACGACAGTGGTGGTTTTGAAATCTTCTATGTCTGCAAAGAAAGTCTGAGAGAAAAAGGAAAGAAGATATGTAGATTTTTATAACTTCTGATTCCTTAATTCTGCTTTATGTCTGCACTATTCAGAACAGTTAAAAATATCTGTAAAAGCAATTATTGCATCATTGTTCATTAAAGAAGTCAGGAAAGTATTATAAAGTAGAAGGATCACTCTGGTGACTGTTTCCAGTTCTCCAGCTCTTTTAGAAATGATTGTTTGTAGGAAGACAACACATTAGGGCAGAATGCTCAATGATTTAAATGGAAAAGAAATTATCTGCACATAATACAAAGAGTAGGATGGAAAAGTAATAATTGTTCCATCATTCCTTCATATGCTTCATATGTCTATTTATAGAGAAACTTGATTTTCTGAAACTTTATCTTTGATGGCACAGAAGTTATGACTTATGTTGAGAAAACTGATAAAGCAATTATGTAGCATTAACTCTATCTTCTAAAAGCCCTAAATAAAGAAAGGTTTGTAGTCATAGACCTTCTTTTAGAAGCAAAGCTCAAAATCTTTCTAGTTATTTAATGAAACAAAGAAGTCCTAAGAAATGTAATTCAGGTGAAGATGATGTAGACCTGGTCCTTTGATTCCTGTTACTCATCTCTTTCAAATGTGATTAAGTACATTTGGGATTTGACTTAATTTCACGTATGTTTGACCCTAACTGCATCTATGCTTAGATAGTCAGCTATACACATTAGACAAGCATATCTTGTTATTTTTTTGCTCTATGTTCATAAATGTTATATCTTCCTTTTGGGTCTTCATGTGTACTTTCTCTCCTAGCTTCTGGTAGTATAGAGGACACATGATAAATAACTGTGTTTCCTCTTTAAACTTTGCTGTAAAGATATAATAACTACATATAATTCACAAGCAAAAAGAGATTCAATTTGCATATAAATGGATAGATGTTTTCTGTCACATCATTATGAGGATATGGGAACTAAATTGAAATAGAAGTCTCAAGTTAGGCAGAGAGAGTTGGAACAAATCTTAGCAAAATGTAGTGAAAGGGGTCTGCTGGATTATCAAATGTTACAAAGTAATGAAATCATATAGCTTATAACTAACAGCATAAAGAAAATTATCAAAATCAGTCTCTCCAAGTTTTCTGTACAGCCTTCAGCTGGCACACAGCAGTCAATATTCAGCATCTCCTTACTGGGTAGGTGTTTGACCTTTGTCAAATTCTGCATGTGCTAGCCACTACAGAGCTGAAACACAAAGCTGGTTACAGGCCATTTTTTGGATTCTGTGGTAACAGGAACATTCTTTGGTAATAACACTCAGGATGTACGTTTTTATTGTTTGATTTGGGATTTTTAGTAGAAGAATGGGCTTTAAATTGTGAGAAAAATTGACATTCCTATAAATATGTTTTCTCTGAATTTCTAGATAATTTCTCAAGTAGAAGAGCAAAGCAGCTGACTTTTTTTGGTAGTTGTTTCAAAGAAGAAGAGTACTGAAATTCATTGGGCTGCATATAGTATGTATCAGTGATCAGTTCTTTGATGATTTGGTTATTCTCGCGTTTTCTTGGCTTTTGCCACAATGAAGTTTCTCGGAGTCCTGTAGGTGAGGTGATATCTGGGGCAGCTATTTTGAAAATTGTTAATAAAAAAATCATGGAATATATGAAAAAAAAGGCAAAAAAATCATCAATCTTGCCATTTCCTGAAGAAGTTAATGAATTCTGTTGAATATGTAATTCGTTTAGATTCAGGTCACGATCTGTAAATAGTCCTACATAAATATAAACTTCTTTGCGTATCAACTCTTTTTCTGTTCAAAATTTTCCTGATCATTTCTGTAACCACTCTTGTTTTTCACAGACCACGAGTCCCATTGTTTCCTTTTTCTCCTTTACCCTGACATGATGTTTTGCACATGTAGATCTCCTTCCTTCTTTTGCTGAAGAGATTTCCATAACATTTTTCCTTTGACAGTTTGAAAATGCTATACACAGATTTTCCAGTGCTTTGTAAAGATGATACTACTGTTCTACTCTACAGAAGGAAAGCGTGTGGTATTGGCAACATTGAGAATTTAAGGCATTTTCAGCATGTATGTAATCTAATTTTTTTGTCTACATTCCCGCTGTAGTGAATAGAGAAAGAAAGTCCCATCCAAGGAGGTTTTTCCCAAAGCAGACAACTTCTGTCAGCTGCAGACATGTAAGATGAGTCCCACTAAAAGAGGTAAATTGTTGTATTACAACAAAGCAAGGCCACACTTTCATCTTGAAAGGAAGATACAGTGTATCAATAATTTCTTTTTTTTTTTAAATAGTACCGATTTTCAATGATTTTCAAAAAAATGATATGGTAGCTAAATGACTGTGCGATTATATAATTGTTATTTAATGCCAGGTCATAATATAAAATACAGGCATAACATAACTATTGAAACAAAATTTGTAGCATTTTGACACCGAATTTTGTCATTCATTTCACGACGACTTTAAAAATATTTGTTTTCACTTTCATAAGCAATTTTCAGATGTCAGCATTTCACACTTCAGACAGTTCTATCATTACATCTCTCTTGAAGGATATTACAATGATGCAAGCACTAATTATTCCTTTCAACTGATTTTTAATTTTTTTTTATTGGGCGGGAAGCCTACTGGAACAAGAAGTTGCTTTGATTAGCTCAGAGGAAGATTTATGAGTATGTTTAATTTTTAAAGAGATAACTTATTCTTGTACTCCTTCATGACTATTAGGGTTTGCCCAGGAGGGGAAAAGATTGTTATGTAGCTATCATGAAGACACTATAAATATAGCATTGATTTTTGGGGTTCACTGCTTTCAACTGTGAAAAGCTTTCAGTTTTGTGCACTACATTAATACCAGTTTTTATTGAAGGAGTCTGTCCCAGGGGCCCAAAATCCAGTGTTTTCTGTAGCTCTGGAGAAAAATGTGAAACCCTGTGAAATAAAGGAGATGGCTAACATTTTTTTCTTTGTGTATAGCTGCAAGGCTTGTAATTTCATCATCTCAGCTTTGAGGAGAGCAAAGGTATGGTGAGTCAATCCGATGCAAAATACCTTTCAAAGTGTTTAGAGACTTTAGCTGCTGTCAGGTCTACATTTAGTTCATGGGTGATGGGTATGTTCATGCAGGGTTCTCTGTATTTGTAATTAAAAAGTGACAACTGACTGTTGAAGCACATGGGACCAGATTAGTCTTCATTTTTTGAGGTCTGAGCATGCTGGAAGGGAAACAGGCATGAGAAAATATTGTGATTTTCTTTCTTCTGTGCTTGCATAAGCGTAAATCGTTAGTTAATTGTCTGTATGTTGCAGAGAAGCAGTAATATAACGTTGGCATAAATCAGGTACTGTACAAATTCATTGTAAATCAAGTTAATGGCTGCCCAGAAAATAGGATTTCATTGGGTTTGCCATTTTTCATTCTTTAGATAAACTAGGAAGGAAATAAGCCTGCCACATAACAAGCTAATAGAAATTTAGGATCTGATGCTTTAATGTCTGGATGCATTATGTTCATAAAGAATGGTCTGTGGTCTCACAAGTCTTTCAGTTTACAGCAAATGTGTACATCAATACAGAACTCTCCTGGTGTCTCAGCTCAGGGAGTGGTTTAGTAAAGGTTTTTTCCTGATAAGTAAAAGTGTAAGATTTTTTGTTTGCTCATCAGTTATAAAACTGGAAAGGTTAAATGTACAGAAGGGTGTTCTGCTGGGTAATGTGTTCTTGTGTACTTACATTTCAGCACTGAGAACTGAGCCACACATTACTTACTCTCCTGTAGTTTGACTGCACTTCAGAGACCAACTTGTGATCTCAGGCAGAGTCCCTGCCAGAAGGGTTGGTGCAAAGTGAATTGTCCTACATGAAGCACTGTAGCATTGTCCCCCAGAGGAACACTTCTGAGGGTGTATCTGCAAAGGGACACTGCTGTGCAGTGAAAAAAGAACAAATGTGCAATGCTGAAGGGCTTCCTCCTCTGGTGACCACCACGTGCTTGATGTCACATTAACCGTGCTATTGAGTGAGAATACTTACACCAGTCCCCAGCCAGCGCTGTAAACCATAACATATATAGTGAAGTTTTCCATCACAGTCCAAAATGTAGTTCTGCTTTTTTCCTGGTGGAGCAAAGAGGGTTAACAAGGACGTTTGCTTTGACTTTTTCTACCCTTATTCCACCTCTATGTTAGTCCTGTGTTGCTTGCAACTATGGGATTTGGCCACGGACATTTGTAATAGCTATTACTATTCCTTAGTTCCTTGTTTTAGCCCCGCTTCCACTGCTGAAAATCCTGAGAGCTCAAGCTATAGTGCCTGATGCAGTATACACTGGCAGTAATAGAGGGAAAAAATTATATGAGAACTTAATCATGTAGTGAAGAATGATGACGTGCCAGTATGACATGACAAATCCACATACTACAGAGATATGAAATGGATGCAAATGATGATTATGTGCTTTCAGAATGAAAACCAAAAATGTGTAAAAAAAGAAAGGTAAATACATAAAATCTAGAACAAACATAGTTTCAAAGTTTCTAATTCATTGTTTAATTTTATTTCTAATCCTACCTGATAGGATTTTTTTACTAGTTCAGTTGAATAACTTGCACATCTGCATGAGAACCTCTGCATAAGCACAGATTCAAGGTTTGTGGCCAGAGGAATGCAATTGAGCTGCCAGGTATTTATTATCTTAATAACAGAAATGTATTAAACTACATAAAGTTATGAGATTGATCATACTTTTTTCCATAATAAGGTAAAATTTAGATTCCTTAGCCACGTGGCACTGTAGACTCCATAGCTACTTGGCACTGAAGCTGTCTCATCCATGAACAAAAGGTGAGAAAGCGCAGTTCATCTCTGTCTTATATTACCAATGTTTTCTGATCCTATAGCTTCAGCTTAACCTGATTAAAGCTTCAGCTTAACCTGATTAAAGCTGAGGTGGCCTAACCTACCTGTAATAGATCCTGATTTCACTCAACTGCTGCTCATATATCTAATATTTTTACCACCTACTATATCCTTTTTTTTTTTATGGTGTATATTATACCCTGCTAAAGAGTTAGACTCAAATGGTACATGTGTACTTCCTCTATGAAACCTATGTTTATTAATAGTGGAGGCAAACTCATATGTAATATTAATATAACAGATTAAATGAGAATAAGTACAACATTTTGGTAGGGATGCGAGGTTGTGTTGTCTTCACAGTATATACTCTAATACTTAACATTCACGTGACGTGGCTAGATCACTCAAATCGTACACGTTCTAGAAGCAGAAGAAATTTTTTTTCTGCTGGTGTGGACTCAGCACCCAGGAGCATGCATGCAGGCAACTGTGCATATTGAATTGTGACATATTTTTATATGGTCAGGGACCTTTCTTAGCCTTGAAGAAAATGGTACAGCTGCCTACATCAATACTACAGTGTTTGGCCTTGAGCATGCTCTGGAGCTTACTTAGTGTCTCTGTGGACTTCAAACATGGTTCATATTTTCTTTATTTGCCCAAATCAAAGTGTCTGAAGTGACACTGAGGGCCGCCTCATGTGGAGGTCTTGCAGCGTGGAGCTGAGAGCTGATATGCTATGCCCTGATCTATATAACAGAGGTATAGGTGAGTGCAAGTCTGTGGCACAAGTCAGAGGGCTATGTAGAAGGAGGGAGACAAACCTGCTGTACCCGTGTTCATGACACCTACCAGGAATTGTCACTGATGCTTTCTGTTTTTCACATGGTGGCTTGAGGGCATCATAGACAGTGTTAAAGCAAATCGGTGCTGGGGAGCCAAGAATGCCAAGAGTTTAAGCAGGATGGATGACTGGGGACAAGAGCTTTATCTCACTTCATGGAGTGGTTTTATTTAGTAGTATAGGCATAGCTATTCATGCTTTTAAAAATATGTGTCTATTCCATGCCTTTCTTTTCCATGGAGGTTTAATTTTAATTTTAATGTGTGTTATGAGAATTGGAATTTTATTCCTTAAAGGCAGCTTGTTTTATAAAAAACATTCATTGTGTCCACATGAATCTATGTTTCTGGGTGGCTTCCTTGAGTTCAGACAGTTATGGGTGTTATTTTAAATAGAGCTGTTTGAAAAATAAATTTTCTGGTCTTTTCCCAATTTGAAATTTTTGATGGAGCGATTTCTTGTCTTGAATAAGNTTCATTTTTGTGATTCAGTTTCCCAGTACAAAAATGTCACAGTAGGAATAATTTTGACCTCAATTGATCTGTAATCAACCTTCTGTTGTTGCAGTTCAGCTGGCTTAAAAAATGCCAAGAGGATTTCTGTGGTTCTAACTAAACTTTTTCCACCTTTTTCATCTTCACCACCTTGTTCAGTATGCATGAGGTGATATGGTAATAAATGTGTGGCTTGCACATTCACGTAATAGTTCATTGCCCCTGGGTTTAACAAGGGTAAAGGTGCAGATACTGGTATTCAGTTTACTGAGCCTCATCAGTATGGCAAAGGAGTGTTGAAAAGTCACATGAATTTTCACCTAAATATGTGTTCTGTCACATTCATACAATCAATCCAAATCAGTATTATTACAGGGCTTTGAGTTTTTTTAGTCTATACTTGTTTTTTTCCTTTGATATTAAAATAAACAGCCAGGGTATTTTATGGAATTCTTCCCCTTTACTAAATTGTCACTGCTTTGCACACTATTTGGCTCTGTCTCACAGTGAGTCACTGGAAATCGGCTTCTGTGCTCTGTAGTAAGTTAAAACTGGGTTCATACTTCAATTTTCAAGTATCTTACTATGCGGCTGGCTCTACTTATTTCGGTGGGCTTGATGGTAAAGTGAGGGCCACTGTCACAACTGAAAAATGATGGCAGAAATAAGACTAATATTTTAAACACACAGACTTACATTTCAGCCAGCATTTTATTTATTTGAGTCAATGAAAATAGGTTGGCAGTATTTTGAGTGCCTTTACTTACTAACCCTGATAGAATATAATCCTACAGGACTCAATGCTCAGTGTAACTCAGTTGGATAAAACATGGGGCAATCATCTGGCTGAAATTCAATCACTTTTTTTTTCATGTGTGGTAGGGGGATAAGGTGGGAAGGCAAGTCTGGAGTGGGAGGAAAGGAGTGGTGCTGTTGCCTTGACAGCAGCAAAGACTCCGAGCAGCTTGTATGGACCGGGCAGCTGGTCCTGGGCAGGTCTGGGGAAAACACACTGCATCCCAATGGAGAGAAGTGTTTAGAGTTGAGGTTTCTGAGGCTTTATTTTTTAATTAAGTACTAACATATGCCTCTTCAAACATCTGGTCCTGCTGGAAGAAAAGTGAAACAGTTCAAGCACTTTCAGGTTTGCACCTGACACTTCAGTTTTACAGGGAGCCTCCTTTGCTGAAGAAGTGCTTGTCCAAACCTTCCCAGGAGAAATGATACCGATGTATCACACCACATAGAGAGCTTTACATCTCTTCTTGTCAGACGTGTTTCATATGAATTTCTCTTTGCTAGGGATGCAGTTCTCAGATGAACTCTTCAGCTGCTTAATTATAGAGATCTTCAACTTAAAAATCGGAGGAATCCTTATGCAGTGAATCAATATCCCTCTGGACAGGTGAATGATAGGAAAGAAAAATATATGATCATGAGTAGCCAATGTTTCCTTTGGAGAAATATGCATAAAGTGTATTGCTCTATTTCTCAAGCTATTTTTAAGGAGATGATGCTTAATCCCTTGACTCTCTGACTTTTCTATTTCGTACAGTTTTCATTGTAACTTAACTACTGTCCCCTTTGTGACCTTAATTCATTCTTTGTTTGTTATTGCAAGACATAAAAACAAAAAGAAGGAACAATCACTCTTAATTTTTAAGATTCAGGGGTTTGAGGCTTCACATTCCTATTTGTTAAGCATCCTTTTTCCCTCTTTTTTTTTTATTTTTTAAAATGTCTACATCATATGCATCTTAAAACAATTACGATCTCTGGCTTGGGGTGGAGTCATCTGAGTTTAACAATGAATGGGTGATTGTTTGACTTTAGTAGTACAACTGACATCTGCTAAGCAGCTGAGTATGTGCTAGGGCTGCCTGTAGGGTATATTCCAGACCTTCTGCTGTACTTAAAAGTGGTAATTTAAATTCAAATGGAAGTTCTGTCAACTAAACAGCTTCTCAGGTAATAAAAGGCATGTAAGGTGTTTACTAAGGGGATATCAGTAATATTGGACTGTTTTATTTCTAGTCAGGTAGGAGGCAGAGGAGGCAGAACATTGCAGTGTTTCTAAAGGTTGTAACATCCATTTTACCTGGTAATGTAACACTTCGCCTGAAAGTGCCCTAAACATGTGGAAAGAGAAATTTTCATTTAGCTGAGATCTTGCTACTTATAACTGGCCTATTAAAGATTAAACATAAACAAAGAGTGAATAAAACCAACCTGCACAGAAGTAGAAAAGAGAGAAATTCATAAATAATCTAAGCCTAAATTGAAAAAAACAATAATTGAGCAAACACTCATGATGAATGGAGCTTTTCCCTACCCAACAAACACTGAAATATATGAATTTTTTATGCCTATTAGCAATTCCATTGAAGATGCTTAAAGGTTGGTTATAAGTCTGTAAAACACTGCATACAAGCTGTTACCTTGCACAGAAAACAGAATGAGTATCGCCACTGGTTTCCAATCGTAGGTATCCCTAGTTAAACACCAGTAGCACTCTGCTTTGCTGTGATGCCTGCGGTAGGAGCTGGGCCTTTACAAACATCTGTCTCTGGGAAAGTTCACTCAACTAATTCACCTGGATATTGCTTTCTAGTTTCTCTATTGGTATGGCTGCAAGTGCTCACTAAAAGCCTTTAGAGGCCTTGCCTGATACTTTACACTCTCTCACTTGCTGAGGTTCAGAATATTAGTTCAGTCTAAATGTCAAGTTGAAAGAACTGACTTTCACATCATTTCAACCTGGCCTTTCTGCATCAATCTTTATGCTCTTTATGAAAATAAATTTGTAACTGTGGTTGGCAACCTGGCCTTGGCCTTTTATTAATTGCATGCTACTCCTGGGAACCTTTTCTCTTTGCATATTTTCTTTCACTATTCAGTAGTAAAAAAGCTCTTCTACCCTGTTCATGCTTACATGCTCCAGGATGGTCAGGGCTCAGTAGGTGGTTAGTCATGTCAGCCTGGCACATGTTGGATTTTCTCAATATAAGACTAAATGGATTTGCTTTGAGCTCCATTGCTTGCTGAGTAGGTTCAGGATGTTAATTCAGTCTAAATGTCAAGTTAAAAGAAATATGATTCCAGCCTGCTGAATCATCTTGTTAACTCTATATACTTTCTACTTTGACCTTTCTTTAGGGAGGTACAGGTATTGCTCGATTAGTTTTGGTCTTTCCAGAAGAATGGTGTAATTTTATAAGACTATATCATCCTTTTCTCTCTGAGGCGATAAAATTAACACTGGACAGACTTCATACTGGCTCTGACTATGTTCATCCCTGCTTACTCATTGCACTTTGATGGGTTCTTCTGTCACTAAATTCAGAAATGAAAGTGTTGCTCAAAAGTGAGCTAAATTTCAATGTCCATATTTAACAAATACTGACTTGAAAGGGCCTGGGCTTATTAGTGAATCATTTCTAGAGTAGTTTGTATCTTGGTACTAAATGTCTCAGACATGTGTTGGTCCCCTTGAAATCAGAATTAGAAGGAAATCTAGAGAATTATTTTAAATATCTGTGTTACTTTTCCTGGATGTAATTGTCAAAACCAGCATATTTAGAGAAAAATTAGGCTGTAAAAGAACATTATACTAGTGACAACCCCTTCCTTGGAAGATAAAGGACATGTTTTGCAACTAGGAGTAGTATTAATTTGCATATTGAGAGAGGGAAACAAAGATCTGACCACTTGTCCTGTGCAGGGATGCAGAATCTCCATCCTCAGCATGTGAAGTCCCCAGCAGTTCTGTTGCATCACCCTTTAGTAGGCGTGAAACCAAACAATTATATGAAATATCCGTGGAGACCATCAGCGGGGAAATGAGTGCAGTTAATTAGGAAAGCAAGGGGCGATGGCCGGCAATGCTTGTCTGAAACAGGAAATGTGGGAACACGGGGAGTGAGTAGCTTTGGCAGTGGTGTCACGGATCAAGGGCGAGGTGGGCAATACCGGCTGTGGTACTGCTGGAGGAGAAGAGAGTTTGCAAGGCCTATGAGGGCAGTAGGTGATAACAGCACCTGAGGTGCAGTTAGTTGTCCAGAGAAAAGTAAGGAAATCAGTTCTCTGTTCAGGCAAATCAAAAGATGTTAGAAAGTACTAAGAAAGGGATTGAGAGAAACATCCCCAATGTTGTTATATGAGTGTACAAGCTTGAATATTGCAAGGAATTCCAGTCAGTTATTTGAAAAAGATATAGGAGAAACAGAAAAGGCAGAAAAAATGATAACAAGTGCAATCAGAGCTACAGAAATAGCTTTCAAGGAGAGATTAAACAGTGAGAGAAACATCCTTAGAAACCAGCATTCATACATTGTTATCTTTCAATTGTGGTGCCACATTTCAGAGTAGTTCCACATTTTGGATCTTTGTCCTTCATTCTGGTGCTTCTGACATAGTTGTACACATAACAAGGAATTGCTAGAAGGATAAAAGATTGCTCATTAAGCTAAAATAGCTGCTATGAAAAAAACAGAGGTTTTTATGAGCTGATAATCCTCCTGGACAGGCTATGTATCAAACTCTGCCATACAAGTAAATAAAGGCATTGCCATGTACATAGATTTTTTGGTTATAAGATTCACTGGTCTCGCTCACCTTCCTGGTTAAACCATAGTAATTAACCAGTACTTATAGTTAGCTGTATTTGTGATTCTAAAAATAATAACTTCTTTTCACTTAAGCTGTCTTCAGTTTCTGGAAGGTAACCTGTAAAGGAAAACAAAACTCAAGAAACTCTGTTTCTTTAAGATTGTTTTTCTACATTATTTTTGTTGTTTTTGTTTACTTATTGTTCATATTATGCTTGCAGATCCTATTTACTTTAGCAATCTTATTTACAGATATATAAGAATTCAACTCCAGAAAGGATTCTTAACTAGTCTTCCAGCCTGTGGCCAAAATGTTTCTCTGAGTTCCTCCACATTCAAACTAATACATGTTTGACAAGGCACAAGTCCATCATCCAGAAGTGCATCCATCCTTGATTTAAGGAGATTACGAAAATTTCTACTGCTTTCTTGGAAAGCCTGGTTCAGTGGTTAATCACTACAGTTGATAAATATGACAACCTTTATTTTGAAATATTTTTTTTTCTCACTTCAGTTTCATGGCATTGGATACCAAGTGCTGTATGAAATCCTTTCATCTTGGCATTTTCTATGGCCAATGGGAATAGCAATGTGATTCCAGAATAAATATAATGGAAAATAGTATTTATTTGCTCAAACTTACTATTTATTTTATAATTGGTTCTCTTTGATGAAACCTATTTATTAAAATATTTAAGAGAAAAGATTTGTCTGGGAAGGATGTAATGCGCTGACCCTTTCATCTCAGTAGGGAAAATTAATTCCAAATGAATTTAGAAACTGATTAGGAAAATGGCAGAAATGTGGCTTAGCATTTCCTTTACCTTTAAAGTAAAACCTATTATTACTTTTTCAGACCTTCTAAATATAAAAAGCAACAAGCAAAAAGGATACTGACTCCTGCTGCTACATTGCTTCTTTTTCAGTATGTCCTTTGTAGAGGAAAAGACAACAGGCATAACTGCTGCTGAGAAACTGCTCACTGAGCTGGCCAGTCACTTAATCACTGAGATTAACTAATTGGGAGCAAAAATAAGGGTTTTTTTGTTTGTTTGTTTGTTTTTGAAAGAGAAGCCTAGGAAGAGGAACTCAATTTCTTCATGCAGAAATCCCAGACTCCAAGATTATAATATGATCAAAGCTGGAAAGAAGCCTGGCCTGTATGCAGTCCCACTGAATTTCCTGTGTACATCGATAGTTTCAGAAGAAGGGCGTCAGCTCTGAATTTTTATGTATAACTCCATTAAGTGAGCAAAGCTGACTGAGTCACACTGAGTCCTTCCTTCCCCCTTCCCGTTTCCTTTTTCTCTTCCCCTTTCCCTTTCTTTTCCCCTTCCCCTTCTGCTTCCCTTTCCCTTTCTGTTTCCCATTCCTTTATTCCTTTATTCCTCTTCCCTTTCTCATTCCTTTGTTCCCCTCCCATTTTCCTTTTCCTTATCCCTTCCCTTTTCTCCTCCTTTCCTTATCCTTTCCCTTTTCTCCAATTTCCCCTCTATTTCCCTTCCTCTTCCATTTTCTCCTCTCCTTTTCCCTCCTCTTCCCTATTCATGTTAGTGTCAGTCAACAGAGAGCTTGCTGATAACAATTGTTTTCACCTAAATTAATGCACAAGTTAAGGTATAGCTACCTGATTGTGTTTGCTGACTGAATCATTCTAATGGCACTATATCGTTAACCCCTATATTAGGTTACTCTTAGATTGCTCCTGAACAAAACCTGCAGCTGTATGATACCTTCTTACATATAGTCAGTGGTCTCACTGGCAGAAGACCAGCTTGCTGTCTACTAAACTGCCACTCTGCTCTTACAGGATTTTAACCACTGCACAAAAATATTAAAATATGCTAAAGAATAGCCATCATCTAGTTTCAATTCATAAAAATCTGTTACTGCACCCTTATGTCTGTCCCCTCAGGGTGTGTGAGGATACGTGGCAAATAGCTCAAATGAACCATTACAGTGTGGTAGCAGTTTCTCTGCTGGGATGCAAAATTTGGAATCTGTATTTATTGTTTTCAGTTGCCATCAGTACTGTGTTATTCTTCTTGTTCCCCTGTAACCCACAAATCTATGCTACTTGCAGAAATCATTTATAAAAGTGCTGCCTTTTGTACAACAGCAGAGTAACAACAATATAGTAATGCACTTGCTATATCCCTCCCTCTTCACCAACTAGAAACAAATTTGAGTGAAAAACAGTTTTATTTATAACTGAAGTTCCAATAACAGCTATCTTATATCCTAGTAGTCTTCTAAGAAGTTTGTTTAGTCTTTTTCTTACTGACATTGTTTCTTTGCCTTAATAATGCTAATTTACAAGCTCAGAGCACTTGGAGCTGTCAAGATTCAAAGAATGAGTAGTATCAAAGACAGTACAACGTAATGGGCTATTGGATGGGCTATTGGTGCTTTTCACTGTCTTCTTCCAAATGTTTTCTTCCAAAGTGAGTTTTTTCCTATCAGAAACCAGTCCTCTCCTGCGTTTTACTTTACATATATTACAGTTCACAGACAAAACTGAAATGGTGTTTGCCAACTAAACATTTTTTGCAAAGTTGCACATTTTACTTTTAATGTGTAATGTATTTCTCTTCCCTATCAACACCATAATTCAGCGTCGGTATACTTTACAATTGTGCTTCAGCACTATGTGCATTGTGCTCTTTCTGTAAATTCTGCACATTTATCTGTGTGGTGAAGTTAACACAGCTCATCACTTTTATAAATGCTTGGCTCTCTCCTAGAAATGCCAGTAGGTCTCTAGCTGGGTTATTAGTGCTATAAAACTGACACTTCTTCCCTAAGCGATGCTGGTGCCTCTGTAGAAATTACTGACCTGCCTTAAATCGAGTTTGGTGAACTTTGTTTCAGTGAAGACCAGTAGTGGCCTATTGCAAAGTCAGCTTCAAATATTCTGCAGGTAACCCCTTCTCAAATGAATGCTCTGTGCTATGCACAATTTTAACAATTACTTGGCATTGATAAGCTTAGTAGTTGCCTAACCTCATGTTCACATTAGTTACACAAAAATGTCTTTGATATGGAAAAAAATCTTTCAGAAGTCTTTTTATGTCTGTCCTCTTCATTATGTGTCCACAAGATTAAATAATTGTGGCTGTTGCCTTCAGAGGAGGATTTATTTTTTTCCTTGATGTCAATAGCATACATGTAAAAAATGTCATTCTAGGAACAAGTATACATAGATGATGAAGAAAATGATGAAGTAAATGATGAAGTCAGGAGTGCCCTTCAGCATAAAGTGACATATGTAATGTCTCTTATTCTGGAATACGAGTAGATAGTAGAAGAGGTTTCATCTTTAAGATCCAGAAAAATCTTAGACACTGGTAGCTGAAGTGATCACAACCTCTAGCTTATTTTTTTCATACAGATATATTAAGGTAAAGTCTGCAATGAGACTGTTGTTCTCTGTGCTGAATTCTGTATGCAGTTCCCTTGGTTGTCCCCCTGGAGCACAGGGATGCCCCACTAGCGGCACATCACTGTGGTATTCCGCTCCCAACAGTGCCTATGGCAGTTGCTATCTAGGAAGTGGGTGCAAACCTGCCCCCTCTCTGCAGCCCATTCCCTTCCAGTTCCCCAACATCCACTAACATATTTATTTGGTCTAATACTTGCATTTTTACTTCAAATTTATCTAGGTCCTCCAACATATCTGCTAAAAGCATTCACAGGATCTTCCCAACATATTTGTCAGTGAAGACTGATGCAAGGAATTCATGACACTTCTGTCCTAGAGCCTTCCCATCCCAGACTACCTCTTTTATACCTTGATTATCACATGATCCCACCGGTTTTCTATCTGGCTTCCTGTTTTTCTCAAATTCAAAGAACTTCTTAATGCTTAGGCTGTTCACATTATATTTAAAAATAGAGTGGGACATGATATCCAGTCATGACAAGAAAGAGCAATCTTACCAGTTATGGAAAATAAGGATTTATAAGAGGGGTCTTATAAGAGACTATCTTTGCTGTCCAGCAGTCTGAGCATTTGCTGCAGAAATGTCAGCCAAGGAGTTTTGTTTCCCAAAGATCCATTACCTGGACATTTTCAGGTACCTCTTTTTATAGATACCCCATTAAGTCATGGTTCAGCCACACCAAAGAGGAGGTAGATAGGTTTTCTCCTTTTTTAAGTTTCTTCTTTCTCTCACTACTGTAAAACAGGCTTTGTTCCCTTTGCAGTTGAATGTTCTAGGTCAGAACTGCCAACATGGGTTGGTCAAAAGTTGGCCAAAAGGAACTGTAGTCATTTTCATTTTGACGGGGAACCTGGTCTAACGAGTAGAAGGGAAACTGTAGTTTAGTTGTGTGTGCTGGTTTTGATGGGATAAAGTTGTTTTTCTTCACAGCAGCTAGTATGGGGGTGTGTTTTAGATTTGTGCTTTAAACAGTGTTGTTATCACAGGGATCTTTTAGTTACTGCTGAGCAGTGCTTACCCAGAGTCAAGGCCTTTTCTGCTTTTCACATCACTCCACCAGCGAGCAGTCTGGGGGTGTGCAAGAAGTTGGGAGGGGACACAGCTGGGACAGTTGACCTTGACTGAGCAAAGGGATATCCCATACCATACGACGTCATGCTCAGCATATGAAGCTGGGGGAAGAAGAAAGAAGGGGAGGGTGTTTGGAGTGATGGCGTTTGTCTTCCCAAGTAACTGTTACATGTGATGGAGCCCTGCTTTCCTGGGGATGGCTGAACACCTTCCTGCCCATGGGCAGTAGTGAATGAATTCCTTGTTTTGCTTTGCTTGAATGTGTGGCTTTTGCTTTACTTACTAAAGTGTCTTTATATCAACCTGCAGATTTTCTCACTTTTACTCTTCTAGTTCTCTCCCCCATCCCACCAAGGGGTAGTGAGCGAGAGGCTGTGTGCTGCTTATTGCCAGCTGGGGTTAAACCACGACATTGTGATATAACTCAAGTTCTTGATACATGACATGCTCTTAGCAACTAGATAAATGCTGTCTTAAAGGAGTTCATGTAAGGTGCCCATTTCATGGAGATCTGCCAAGTGCTTTCTGCATTTTCATTACCAGTTTTGATGATGGAGTAGGAATCTGTGGGTAAAACTGTTAGCAAATGTAAGGATTGGTCAAGGTGCAGAGTTTTGCTTAGATGTGAGAAATCATACAGGACGGGTAAACACAGGTTGGGAATCAGTACAGTCTAAAGCATCTAATTTAAATAGTGAGTCAAATATGTGAGTTTGGAAAGACAATATCTTTGTTAACAGAACAGATCTTATGGTGGGACAGGTGATCAGAGGTGTGATCTGTTCTGTGTGCTGGTTTTGTTAAACCAAGATATGTAAACATTGAGAACAGACATGTCAACAGTTTTCAAATGTAAAAACACTGCTGCTAAAAAAAGGAAGTTGTGACTAATTGTGCTTGCACATTCTCAGACTAATGGAAAGACAAAAAGCAACAATTTCCAGAAATTAAGGTTTAGATCAGATACTACTGAAAGACTTGTAAGGATATAAGTATTGAAATAATGGAGCGGTGTGAAATATCTTTCTATCAGACAGTAAGTCTCAGGAGGAATATTTGTCCTAAAAGGGGGGTGATGTACACAGCCAGATTTCTTAAGAATCCTTCCAGCCCTCTGGCTGTATGATTTTAAATGCATTAAAATTCATGGAATTCCCAACATTTATTTGCAAAGACTATGAAAAAAATTCATCAAGGTAACAGGAAATTTACAGTACTAGAGTAGTTTATAGGAATATGAAAATGAAATGGTAGAAAAGCAGTCGAATTCAGTCCTTTGCCTCCACCAGCTGTCACTTATTTTAATGTGCATCTAGCAAAGTAAAATAAACTTCCAGAATGCCAGATTTGTGAATATATAACAACAACTGTAACCCAAAATTTTGCAGAAAGGGCTGACTCTGTCACATTTGGCATTGTTTTCAGTTAGTTAGAGAATGCTTCATGACATGCTTATTATACTTTGTGATGCACATTTTAGTGTTTTGGTTGCATTAGAAAACATGTATTTCCTTTTCTTTTCAAATATTATACCCAACTTTAGAAGATCAACAAATAACAAAATTTGGCTTAATCTGGAGTTGAAAAACAATGTCCACTGGTAAAAATACAATTCAGAGATATTTTACTGGAAAACCCATACATGCATATCTGTCATACTCCTTGGCTCTATTTTATAATGATGTTTCTGACTCTGCAGGGAGGACATCTAGGTGGCTCCACTTTAAGTAATGATTTGATGTAAAACTGAAACAAAGCAAAAAATGGCATTTATATCCCCCCTCGTCATTATGTATCCATAACTTATAAGTTTTCATATGTCATTGCTTCCACAGACTCCATCAGAGAGTATACGTGCAGTAGAAATTGAAAGTCTGTTGTAAGCCTTTGGAAAATTAGAATGTTTTGACTCATACAAGAAAGTGTCCTAATTTTTGTTGGTCTTGTTCATTATTCTAACAAGGAATAGTATTTAAAATTCAGCTTCCCATCTTTTCTGTATTTTGTATAAGCCATAGTCTGTTTTTACCCGTGTCGTACTGTATATCACCAGCCTATCGTAAGAACATATAAGTGCTGGGTCTCACATGTCTCCCAAGTCAACTCGGCATGGATAGGCTATGGTCACTGCTTTTAGACTTGGCAATCCAGGACTTGTTTTTCTGATCCCTTTCTTTCCATGTCATATTGCTCCCCTCAAGCTGCCTTGCACTATTCTTCAACACCTTCAAAATCCTTCCTATCTTTTTGCACCTGTATTTCTGATGGCTTCTTGTCCCTTTTGGGGGCAGCATGTCTTAAAAATCCTGTAACAGCTGTTGAAGTTTATGGATCTCTTCAAATCATGAAGCTTGCCTTTCTGAAGGCATGATGATCATGAGTGTTGAGGTTTAATAGGCACACTACCTTCTGTTTCTGTTGGGCCCTGATGTGAAGAAGAATGCTGCTTCATGGAGGTGATCCTCAAAGTAGTCGTAGAGGGATAGTCAGAGTAGATGTTACCAGACTAAAGCCGTGATGGGTCTCCTACAAGGGTGCAAATGCCATTAGGAAAGACAGCATTACAAAGGCAAAACCTGTAGCACCACACTAGTAAGACCTCTATGGAAGAATCACTAGAAGAGGTCATAAAATATGCACTAGAGAACGGATGTTACTTTCTCCATGGCTAATCATATATTCTTTCCTTACCTGTTCCTGATTTGTGCCTCACAATTTTTTATGCTATCTTCCTCTTCTAGCATGAAATCTTTGGTCTAATATTATGAATATCCCAACTCCAGTATGAGTTTTTATATTGTAGGGGCAGAAATTAGACTTTTAACTAGAAAAAGGAATTGTGTTTTTGTTGGTGGTGGTGGTTTTTTTTGTTTTTTTTTTTAATAAGTGTATTTAGAATCATAGAATCGTAGAATAGTTTGGATTCAAAGGGTCCTTAAAGATCACCTGGTTCCAACCCCCTTGCCATGGGCAGGGATACCTTCCACAAGATCTGGTTGCTCAGTTTATTCTAGGTAGATCTAAAAATCAGCCAAGGTGCCTCATATACTTGTTACTTAGAATAGCCACTGAAGATACAGTTTCTGAACTCATAAGGCAGGAACAATTAGTTTATTGAACAGAGTTTTTTCATAAAGCAGATTCGTTGCTCCAGCACCTCAGTGTCTTCATGAATAATAAATCAAGAACTGAAAACTACTTTTCCATGTGTGTTATATCTGTACCGTCTTCATTAATAATGAACAAGTTTGGGGCCATTTCTATACATGCAATTCTGCCATACCTATGTATATATCCAATATAGTATCAGCCTGTGCAAACTGACCAGATGCGGAGAAATATTTGTAAAGTACTGCATAACCCTAACTTTCTTAAAAACCGAGTGCCTCCCCACCATGCTTTCCATGTGCTTGCAGTTTAGGTATGCCTGGCAGGCAATGAGACTCTTTTGTATTCGCATGCACACCATGATCTGGAGACACTCTGCTCTCCTCACCTATCTAATGGTTAGGGAGTCTGGGGAGAGGATTAGAGAGTATTTAGTATGGGCTTCAGTCTTGTTTAGTCCTGAATTATTTTGTGTTTAATCATAAGCACAAATTGCTGCTCAAAGACTGCCTTACAGGGTAATGGATTGAACTCATAAAATTGTAACAGTTTGGTTCTGCTTATCTTGTCTTTTTCGTAATCTAAAACAAATATGAAACTTCACGACAGTTTAAGTTTCCTAACTGGAAGTCTTAAAATGTTACATAATTTATAGAGCAACAGAAAAAGAATTTATCTTCATTTGCTCTGAGCTAGAATAAATGTTTATAAACTCCCAGGCTGGGTACAATGCACTTGCCAAGCCAGTTTCCCCTTGCTTACCCTCTCTGGCATATCAGAGTGAGGGCTAGAGAGACCTAAATTCTTCAGGTGCAATACAATCCTGGGTACACAAAAAAATGTGTACACCTGATCTTCAGTCTTACTGCTTAAATTTAATTCATCTGACTTATCAGTTTACACAAATTTCTCCCTCTTAGTTGTTATTCTGTGTTGGAAAAAGGATGATGTGCTGTGAAGTGAGATTAAAATTCAAGAGGGTGTTGGAGCTCCTGCTGAGAGGAGAGGGATTGAAGACTTCCAGACTTTGCAAGGTTGCATTTGTTTTGTTGTGTTTTGGTGTGTTTTGTGTCTTTTACTGAATACACCTGTGCCATGATAAATGTACAATGATTAGAGGGTAAAGGTCTGTCATAAGCATGGAGGAGAATGCTTTTAGGCCAGCTTTAGCATAAATGCTATATTCTTATAGAAGCCAAGGAGAGGAGAGCTTTGAAACTACTTTGGATTTTTATTCTGTGCAGAGCTCACAGAATTTGACAGGCTGGTCTGAGCACATATATTAGGCTTATTTAAATATAAATAACTACGTGTCAAAGGCATACCCTCATGTCCTTAATGATACCTTGCTTTACTTGTGAGCAGAAATTTTCAGGGGAGTGGGAGGGGATCCCTTAGTAAAGTGTGGGAAAACTTGACCTCTCCCCAGGAAAAGGGGTAATTGTGGTTAGATGCTGAAAGACTCCTGATGTCTGAGAGATTTTAGCATTTAATTTCACTACAAGGAGAGTAGTTACCAATCCAAAGGAAAGCAAAGCTCAAGTTCTCACCCACATGTGCTAGCCTGGTGAAAAGTAGTGTTAAATGAGAGAGCTTTACACATGCATGTAAAAATGGATCTAGGGGAGTACCCAAGCTCCATTTTTAGGGAAAGCATTATCCTGACACTTTTTTTTTTTTAATTCACACTCCAAATTCAGAGGAAGTATTGATATTTAGTGTAGAAAAGGTTGTTGTTAATCTCATGCAAGATGTGAACGGGCCCATGAGTCATACTTGTATCATACCTTTCTTCTCCAACCTTGGATGACTCCTGTGTAAGGTTTTTCATACAGTTATATATATGTGTCTATGTATACACTATGTAGTATATAGAATCATAGAATTGNAATTTGCGCTCTATACTTCTCACCAGCTTCGTTGCTCTTTGGACATGCTCCAGCACCTCAGTGTCTTTCTTGTAGTGAGAGGCCCAATATAATGTATAGTGTGTGTATATATATCATGCATAGTGTATATACACAGACATATATAGCATATACACTATATGGTGTGTATACATTTTTTACATATATACAAATATATATATATATATATTCCTTCATACATACACTGCCTTTTTCAGTGAGAAGGGAGAGGTCATAAAACAAACTGCAAACACACCTGAAGGGAGGGGAGAAGGTTTTAGTGTGTTCTGATTCCAGCTGGCTGAGTTTGCTGATCTCAGCTGACATTTACTCTGACTCCTATATTTATTGTCCTTGCCAATTACAACACACAGGCTGTTATTTCCTGCTTTAGCTATATCAGTGTTTGAGACTTTGGAAGCATTACTTTTTGTCACCCTTGATTGAAAACACTTTTCCTTTAGATGCGGGCCAATGTGCACTCCATTTCCTATGTAGACGGTGACATTTTATTGCTTAGCATCAAGTAGTAACTTTCAAAACAGGAAAGAAATTTTACACTGTCAGTTCATCTCTTTTCGAAGAGTTCAACCATATTAGTGATTTTGCAGATATACATTCTGTGTAGTGCTGTCTCTGGAAGAATGTCCATGGAAACAAAGAAAGAATTAATGTCTGATATTTTCCCCTTCTGCTCCAGAAATTCTTCACTGCAAAATGCACTGAAGTCAGCTCTAAAAAAACAGAAGTATGTTTTCATTTTTCCTTTTGCTTCACTTCATCTGGTCTGTTAGGTCAGTGAAAGCAATTGCAAAAGTTATTAAAACAAAAAAAAAACTCCACCCAAAACCAGAAGTTGGTTATTGAAAAAGTAAATCTGATAGAGGTATAATTTGTTGGCAAGCTTTTCGAAAAGAGGAGTCTTAAACTAAATTACTGGCTTGATTTTATGAAAGTGATTGTAGCACCTTCCACCTTTATAAAAACAAGTTGTGCTGCTAAGCAGCAACATATGTAGTAATATTCTTACATGCTATCTTTACAAAACTAGCTGCATTTGTATTCTGTTATTGAAGAGTATCCTTCATACCTTCAGTTTTTCCTCCCCAAGGTGGAATTCTTCAGTTTCTACCTCATAGATGAACCCAGTAGTATGCACCATGGATATAGGGTCATTCTCAGTCTTGACTTGGTTCAGCAGCTACTGAATCTCCTTCAGGAGTCTGTGCTGGTTTTGCTGACAAAACATCCCTCTTATCACATAACTCTGGTTTAATTCAACCACGCAACAGTACTTACTGTTTTTGAAAGAATAACTCCATGCCATTACAATGAAAACAGCCTACACTCTTCCTGATATGTCTTACCATGAAAGTCCTCTAACCATGGAACACATAAATCTGGGCACCAACAATCTTAGTTACCCAGAGCCTGTCCAGTGTCAGTCTTTTGGCAAGTCTCCAGTTTTCCTCCTGTCCCCCTGAAAACCACATCATTTTCTTTTTTAATACTTGTTTTGTCCATGTTATCACTTTCTGGACGTATACTAGTGTGAAATCCCAAGTTTACTGGGTACTATGCAATGGGAATAAGACTAGCTGCCTCTCTGTCCCCTTCCTGCTCTTTTCTGGGTGAGGTTCAGTTTGCATAATCTTAGCCACCAAAATTATGCCAAATTAGTCTTCTAGGCTTCTTCTGCAGTCAAAAGGAGGACAGTGAATCTACTCCAGCCTTGCAGTTCTTGCTGCCAGGTGCCTGACAGTGGCAGTCTGGATGGTCAGCACCAGGTCAGATGGCTTTTGGCCATCAGAATATGTACCAAAACCTCCTAACTCTGTCCCACCTGAAACCAGGATATCCCTGCTATATATTTTATAGCAGATAGTTTCTTTTGATCATCTTTCTGATAGAATATTAATTAAAGTTTGAATAATTTTGGACATTACATTTAATGTTTCTTGCATCCTCAGGTTTTCTCAACTAACTGTATCTTCCAGATAGCATACACACTTCACTGCCCTTTCAATCTACTGCAGATAGACTTACATCCAGGTAACTGTGACACTACTTATGGCCTGGGACTGACTTTCAGCTACCTTCCAGAGAAGGACCAGGAAAAACAACTGCTATCAGAGAGGGCCTGTCAAGATTTAGGTCTTCCAGGGGTCTAAACTTGTAATGCTAACCTCTGTGTAGGGGCCATTGCACCTTTCACAACCCCCAGAACCAGAGCCAGCTTTGACTCAACAGTTTTTTGGGCCAAAATAGGTGTGTGTCTTGATTGAGGACTCATCCCCTTTGTAGTGCATGCATGCTGGAAGCAGAGTAGAGAATCCTGCCTTTAAAGCTTTGAAGTTTCTTAATCATCCATAGGATATAATCTAGTTTTAGGCTATTTCAGGCCAACATGTTCTTCCTGAGCCCATTGATAGGGGTGTTAGTTGGTGTGAGTCAAGGCCAGTTGTAACATGCTCACTAGAACTGGACTTAGACAAGAAATCAAATACAAGCCAGTAATACAGTTTGTGATTGCTATCAGTTTGGGAAAATTAGACCTGATGCCTTCAAAGGAATGGCTTACTATCTCTTACAGTCTCCCAAACTATCCAGGGAATTCGTAAAATAGGGTGAGTCATGTCAGACACATAAAACTCCAACAACCTTAATATTTTATAGCAGAAAGTTTCTTTTGATCACTTTTTTGATAGATAAGGTTGGGCATAACTTTCGCTGCTTCTTGCATCCCCAGTTTTTTTCAACTACATCTTACAGATAGCAAGCACACTTCACTGCCCTTTCAGTTTCCATTTTTCACATCTCTCATTTTCTACACATCTTTGATTTTTTTTCAGGCAGGTAAGTGCCATACAAGTGTCACTGCCAATATCACAGATAGCAGCTCTGTGCAGTCCCACAATTACTGAAGGACATACATACAAATAACATTTTGAGAAGTGCATATCGTCATACATCTGCTTAAATGAGCTGCCAGGGTTGATGGCTCGTCAGTATTACGGTGATTCTATTTTATCTCGTAAGCACTTTTTTTTCCCTTTATTTGGCATAGGTTTCAATATTTTCAAATTGCTTTACTTGTTGCTGTCATACCTTTGGAGCATTCAATGAGTTAGTCCCTTTGCATGAGAGTTACTTGGTGTGGGCTCCTTACAGCATGCCAGAGGCAGATCACTTCTCCTGGCCCTGTACTTCCCATACCAAGTAACAGCAGCCCCAGCCCCGTGGGTCCGTCTGTCCCAGCTGCTGTCAGGGCAGGCACACTTTGCCTGTACTCCAGGCTGGTGGGATGCCAGGCAGCTGCGGACCTCCCATGTCTGTGTTAGCCCAGTGCTGAGCCCAGGGCACAGACTGACTCACAGGCATGCTGAGCTTGTTAGTCATGGCCAAGTGCAGTTCATGATCAGCTCTGGCACTGGAATTGCCTTGTGTCCTGCCAACTCAGTACATAGGAAGCCCATGCTCATGTTTTTGTAGCTGTTGTCCTTGCTGGGTATGTCTATGGCTATAGAGAAAAAAGAGAGACCCTTCCCTTGGGGAAGATATGAGTATCTAATGCACTTCTCTTTCTAAAACCAAACTGTTAATGCAAACCAGAGTATAGCTGTGCCTAATACACCTTTATTTTTTTCCTGGACACTGATGCTAGAAAATCTAAGGTGAGGAAAGAAGGGCAGAATAAAACATGAGTTGTATATGGTGGAAGTGACACCATGAGCTGCTTCTTTAGTGCATGCAAATGTGTTAACTGTGTAAGTAGAATTGCTGCTAAAAGCCCTTTAGCTAGAGCAGTGAAAGGATTCCTGCAAATAAGAGGATTATAGTGTCCCCTAAGTCCACAGTAGAACTTCACTGATCTTAGCAGCAATAGCAGTTATGCTTCAATGGCAGTTCACCTTGAGGCATTAAGATGACTATTCCCATTTCAATAACAAAAATTCCCAATAAAGCCAGACTAATAAAATATCCTTCCTGTGGACTTCAATTCCTAAACTTAATAGTGACATTAAAATAATTAACTATAAAGCCCCTTGTGTGATTTTATGGTTTCCTTGTTCTGTATTTCTTGCTGTTAACTCATTTTGTGGCCCAAATGAGCACAGTGCTCATGTGCATGCTTAAATCTCAGTTCAGTCTGTGAAAATATAAACGTAAGTGCTTTGTAGAGTCAGGGACCACAGGATTCTAAGCAGATGTTTCTGTTTAGTCCCTGTTTCCACAGAGACTATACATCTCTTCATGTTGACTCTTGTTTTGAACTTTGCCACCTAAATGCTGATAAAGAAGGCATATTTTTAAGCCAGTGAGCCCTCTTCCCCGTGATTGTCTATCTTAAACAACAAAGTATTTCCTCTATCTTAGTAGTAATGCATAAAGTATCCGTTCTTGGGTAGCCCATACTGAAAAGTAGATTACTTAGGGATTCTGTTTCCTATAATTTTTTAGAGCTTTTCATGCTTTAGAGTGGGAGGTTTTTTTCTTTTTTTTTTTTTTATTTTTTCCTTGTTGCTTGAGGACAGAATTCATAGAGATGGGAGAGGAGAAAGTACATCACAACTGATGCTTGAGTCACTGCTTAATTTGAGTCCCTTCTGGGTTTGGTAGAGGGTTATTAATACCAATAAATGGAGGACATTTCTAATTGAAGAAGAAGACTGTCTTACTTGGTTCATGAAGGAAGAAGAATGATCTTTTTCCAGCTTTTTCCTCTACTGCAGCTTTTGCATTTAAAAGTCTATCTCCCTTCTGTTCATTTCAAGAAGCTGTGATAGACTAAATGTTCGAAGATTGGCAGGCTTCCCTCAGATGATTATGAATATTTCATTTGTCTCTGGTTTTGGTAGCACTGTTGAATATTTTATCATGTCAAAACAAGCACTTATAACTGACACTTAAAGAGGTTGGTAACTAACACTGTTGCTCATAAATAGCCTTCTTTTTACTGTGCGGTTCTGAAGTAGTGAAGAAGACATGGTTATCTGAGTGCAAAATGTACAAAGACAGATCCAGGAATAATGCATCAGCTGTGATTAAAAGAGCACTTTGCAACTGGTTTCCATATTGCTTGTTTAGAGTGGGCTACTGAAAGGATGACTATAGCATCCACTATTTAGATATGCACAGTATAATAATTGACACTATTTTCCATCTTAATAAATAGTTGGAGAAAGAGAAACTGACTTGAAGGACAAAACACATAAACAGTCCCCCTGATTTTTAAGATGTTATGATGAACATGTCCCCTCCCTGAAGGGGCACTGGATGCTGGATTCTTACTGTGTAGTCTCTCCGTCTAGTGGTTAGATGGCTGGGATGCTGTATATTCTTCATAATCTTTCAAGATTCTCACAGCTGAAAATGACTGGAAGCTGTTGAAATATGAAGGAAATGCTTTGATGAGAAAGCACATAACTACATGAAGTAAGGAGGAGAGACTAGTGTAAATGCAAAAAAAGAAAAATTCAAAAGGAATTCAATGAACACCATCAGGCTGGATCTTCATCACTGAAGATGATGAATAGCTAATCCTAATGGGTAACTTTAGCACAACTCCCTTGCCTTATATGTATATAAAAACCCCAGCTTGCCCATGGGTGATGGGAATACACACAGTTATACATGTTAGTGCTTCACAGGGGTGACCTGGGTATGTGCCTCTGGCACTGTGGGCCTCACAGTTGCCTGCAAGGTGCAGCAACACTGCCTTTGTGTACACCTATCCCTCAGGTCCCTGGTGCCTGTTGCCTTCTTCTGAGCAAGTGAAGTGTGACCAGCGTTCTCTTGGTTCTACACCTCATGGCCAGCTAAATCCAGTGGTATCTGAGCAGGGGCTGCTGTAGGTCAAACTGGAGCACCGGAGAAAGCAGGCTGTCCCCCTTGGGCAGAGCAATGCCTAGGGCTTGTCTCGCATATGGAGCCATGTGGTGGCTAAGAAAAATATTGAAAGCAGTAAATCCCTCATCAGAGGCAGGGAGCTGGTGTCCTCTTTTGTCTGGACTGGAACGCTCCAGTGATAAGCCTGAAAAAAGCCCATGGGCTCAGCTGTGGCTGCCACCTGGCTAACTGGAGCAGTTGACTTGGACTGGTGAGGTCTGCACTATCACCTGCATTCCTAAATTGAGTAACCAGAACCTGTTACCCTAAAATAATTTCATATGGCCCATAGTCATATCATTATTCTTTCCCATACCATTGTACAAGAGCATTCATGTGTTTGGAAGGCGCTGGTTAGCCTTTTGCAAGGAAAAGGGCAGATCTGTTCTCTTTTCTCCGTCAGGTCAGCCAAGCTTCCTCTAAGTTTTGGATTTTTCCCAGGTCCCTGCTGTGACAGATCCATGCATTTGCCTACACCAAGTCTGAGGCTGTTCTCTGAGGTTCCTGGCAGAGTACTTGCCACAGCAGATATTTGGGGTCTTTTTATTAAACCTTCAACCCAACAAGCTCTGCAGTCAGAGCTAAAGCTGTTAGCACCCCTTTTTACTAACTCCCTCTATTTTATTTTGTCGTAAGCTCCTCTTTTCAGTGGTTTATGACCCCTCCAGACTTTGGCCAGTGCTCTTGAAATTTCCCATGCTCTGCACAGAGCTCCCCAGTTTCTTTTCCAATGCATGAAGTAGCACTGCAGCCCATCACTTGGTGCACGAAGTATCTGTTACATCTTGTCAGCTGGGAGGGGATGCAGTTTTTGAGGTCAACCAAGCAATGTGTCACTCCATCCCCTTTTGAGGATATTTCTACTGCTGCCATCCTCCTCACTGAATACTCCCATGGCTTCTTGTGGCCTGTCGCATCTCATGTATCTGCTCAGCATGCTGCTGTAGTCATCTAACTAGTGGTGTCATGTGTGTCAGATTGAGCAGAAAAGAGGCATTGTGTATGTACACCAGATACAGCTTGGCTACCGGGCAAATCCAGATGAGAGCTAATTGTGCCAGTTTTACACTCAGTGCTTGAGATTAGACAAGCTTGCTTGTAGCTGCCTTCCAGCTGAGTTCTGAATACCAGAACTCTTCTGCTACTTCCCAGGATGAAAGTAGGGGAAACACAACATTTTCTTATTAAAAAAAGCTGGGACATCCAGGTCACCTGGGTTTTAGAGCCATTAAGGAAGCACATACTTTATGATCCTTCCTCACTTCTCATCCATTGCTTGCGATTCTTACTGCAGTTCTGTTCTTTTAATCTCCTCTCTGCAACAGTTGGAATAGAAATGTACTTCTGGGGAAAAAAGAAAAATTAAAAAAACCTTGAAGTTCTAATTTGCTTGTTCCCAGGATCTGGACTGTAAGCAAATCATATTATAGATTTATAACATGAGGTACATAAAAATCAAAACAAATGGCTACGTTGGTGTAAACATGGAAGTGAAAGGCTCTATGAGCATGACAGCTAACTAGGTTTGCTTTCAAATAGATTTGTCTCATGACAAATGAGTTTTTAAACTCAATTACAGAAGACTGTAATGGAAGGTCACCCTCAATAGATACTGAGGACACATTAAGAATGTCCTATTTCAGGAACAGTTGTGATCAGAGCTTTCTCCTTTTTATCAGAAGAGGCAGATGAGAGGAAAAAAACCAACCCAAAAAACCCCCCAAAAATAAAACCAGAACCTAAACTAGAGTGGATTCTCTGGTGTCTAGTTTGAGATCATTTCACATTGCATTTTTCTTCTTAATGGGAACATTAATAAGGAACCTTCTGCTGTAGTGACACGTGAAGGCCTTAGTGTCAAAGACTTCTGTCCACCTAATAAATTTCAAAACCTCAATCAAATTTAAAAGGAAGATATTGGGACCAACAGACAGACAGATTTATTAACATATTGACACAGACACAGTGACAATGCAGGCTTCCCTTCCTAAGGAAACAAGCTAAAGATGTGAAAATAGAATGATACTTACCAAAATCACACTCATAGTCACTTCACTTTTACACATCTTTCCTTCCCTTATTTATGATCTATATTTTATCTGTGCAGACGGTAAACTCTTGCAAACTCTTCAAGACAGAGGTATTATCTAAACACAGAGGGAAAATGTGCTGACTGATGCCTCTGCATTTATTGAAGGTCTTTAGCTGTGGATGCTGTGGCTAGCTGGGACTTTGCATTCCTGGGTTAATAATAATCTTGTAACATAGCTGCAGCTAACATGGGATCCTGGATTCTTCAGTCAGACAAAATTCCCATTTGTCATGAAAAATTTAGTTCAAATAACCAATACAGGATTGGACCATTATCTATTATTAATCCTTTTTTCAAGCAAAAGCAATTATGAGATAAACAAAAGTTCAGTTCTTGCAAAAAAAAAAAAGTCCCCAGTGTTTTCAGAAAAGATGGATTTTATTTTGTAATTGCCTTTTGCAGAAAATCATTAAAAGACTAGACAGGAGAAATACTTGCTATTTTTTGGCAGACTAAGTTTTTGTGTATTTTATTTACTTTCAACACAAACATTTTTACTGAAACTCCCAATAGAACCAACTACTCTAGAAGGCTAGAATCATAATTAACTAAAACCAAACAGCGTCACCGTATTATTTTGCCTTCCATTTGTACTTACACAGTTACTATATGTTTTTAACTTACATTCCAATACATAAGCAAAAATATTATGCAAAGACAGCCATACCACAAAGAGGTAGGTAAAGCTCTGACTATTTCCACTGCATTAATGTGTACAAGTTGTACTCCAGGAGATGACATTGGACTTGGGTGATTAGTGCCTTCCACTTTTAACTCTTCTATTCATTTACAGAGTTGTGCACATCAGTGTTCTCCTGCATCAGCTTAAACCTGTTACTGTTAAACTTTTTTTTTTTTTGGTAGGTGAAGTTTGGATGCATTGCATTCCAGCTGCCTTTTTGCTTATTTATGTTTACATGCTTATGTTAGAAGCCTGACAGGGGCTTAGTTCCCTTGGGTGCAGTTTACTCACAAGTATGGCATTCAGGAGGCAAAAAGATCTTAAAGTGGACATAAATTACATTTATCTGAGTAAAAGTCTCAATCGATATCCTTTAAACATTTGAATACTTCCTGAAATCCTGCTGGTTCACTAAACACACACTGGGGGGAAGTTCAGGAATTAACCATAACCTCAAGAGACCACTGTGCTGAGGTTCTATCTAGAGTCAGTGGAGAGAGACTGGCTCCAAAATTAGATGCCTTGAAGAATTTGCTTTTCTTTGTTGGCTGCAAAGATGCCTAGGTAGACCAGCCTTGCTATTCTGGAGTTAACCTTTCTGAATGTTTCCTAAGAATTTTCATAATCCCTATAAAATGAGGCTAAGTGCCCAAACCTGCTCTATACCCAGCCAATATTGTGCTGACTTTCGTAACTTTGGATCAAACTCAATGGTAGTCTCACAGAGCTACTGCACGAGAAGCTTGCTTTTAAATAATGCTTGTGCATGGCACTGAATGGGCCTTCTGTGTGGAGAATGAAGCTTTTTCCTCATGGTTATCACCAATGTGTTCAGCAGTACAAACACACCGAAAAGTGTTTTGTAGTTTTCTGCAGATAAATACATTCACATCAAAGCTTAAAAATAAAAATTGGCTGTTATCTTAATGTTTAACTTCCATCTTAGAGTTCTAGACTCTGATGTGTTAGTCCAGAACAGATCAAAAGAGAGTACATTTTGAAGGACAGATGATGCTTTAAATACTTCTACAGCAGAGTTGGGCTTGCCCACAGAATGCAACTAGTGGTAAATTCATCATAGCAAGATGAGCTCTTGTACCATCACATTAAAACTGATCATTCAAATCTCTACTTCCTGTTTACACAGTTCCCGTCCATTTCCCCACAAAACAATACAGTAGCTGAACTATGTCAGTATTTGGCATGCTTTTTTAAAACCACAGAAAGAGTGGTTTTGATGATTATCCTCATGGGACAAAATTCCAAAAGGGATTATTAGTCCCCTTTATCAAAATTGTAAATGACCTGGAAGAAATAGTCTATAAAGGATTAATCCTACCTCTTAAAACTTCATGAAAGTGTTATTTGCAAGGCTTCTCTAGCACCCCACTCCAAGTGTGGCCATTGCCAACACTGCACCAGGCCAGCTGAGGCTGTATCTAGCCAAGCCTTGGGAACATCCAAGGGCAGAGGTACGATGTGCAGTCCTAGTATTGCTCTGCTGTTTATACACCCCTAACAGAAGATGCTGCTGTTGATTCACTTGTGCTTTGTAATGCTTCTCCATCTCAAGCAAGTCCTATGTACTGGAATAACGTGAGCAAAAGTATTGTACAATTATACAAAATACCATACCGGAAAAGCAACAAGAAATGACTATCAACCTCCACTGGGACTCTGATTTATACTGGCATGAAGCATGACCTCTACAGAGCTTCCCCTGGCAATTAATCCAACAGCTCAGCTTCTTAAATCCTGTCTTTTTTTTCACCTTTTCCTAGGTTGGAAAAGTCCACAAGAATGCTGCCCGCAAAAGAGAATACCGCATACTGTTCATGGTGATCACTACGGTTATCTGTTATCTCGTGTGTTGGATTCCCTATGGAGTTATAGCATTACTTGCAACATTTGGTAAGCCAGGTGTGGTGACTCCAGTTGCAAGTGTCATACCTTCCATCCTAGCAAAAAGCAGCACTGTTTGCAATCCCATTATCTACATACTTATGAATAAGCAGGTAAGACATGTATTATTTTTAAACTGTGTTTTCTTCCAGGTCTGTCAGGCATTCTTGACCACTGTGACTACCAGTCTTATAACTGTGTCTTTGAAAGAAGGGCATTTGAGGCTTGTCCGAATGATATCACTGGAGTCTTGGGATGGAAGTGTTTGCAGTCAACGTAATATATTGCTAGATAGGAAGAACAGATAAACGTTTGCTTACTGAAGCTGCTTGCGCTCTTCCGAGGACAAGCTGGGTGTTAATTTGTATGCTGCAGAGTTGCCAAAGGTATTGGCATCTATTTACAAGAAGAATACTCAGAGAGTTGGCAGAGATGGGGAGAAAAGAGCGACAAGGAGAGGAAGGGATTTCATGACCTTGAAAACAATATAAAGGAGGAGACTATTTGCAAATACCATTTTCTTGACAGATCCCCTTCAAATGGTCATTGCCATTTCAGTTTTCATGGACTTCTACATCGTTCCTGTTAGATTCCCAGTTCAGCTACATGGCAAAATAGATAATGAATTTTGTCCCATGAGGACCAAGGCCAATTCTAACACTTCTAAAATGCTTATGTCCAGTTCAGGTCCCTTGTTCTTGTAAATGGCATTTTCAGTACTCGAAAGTGAACTTCCTAATGTTTCTGTGTTGACAGCTCTGACTCTGAATTTTGATGATGGCAGATCTGGAAATTTTAAAAGTGTTCTGCAGTAAGAAATTTGGAAAATATGCACAGTTTCTAAAAACACCTTATATTTTTTATTACATCACATGTTAGAAGTTGTTTGCAATTCACTGTCTTCATTATGTCCATTACACTATTATGAAGCAAATAAACCCTCTTTATCCTTCTTGCTCAGTGTATGCCGGAGCCTACCCTTAGTGTTTATCAACAGCAGCATTATATGATTATGGAGCCTACCCTGGATATAACAACCAAACATATTCCAGTTTTGCCACAGCCTGACATCATTCTTGATTTGGTTCATCTAACCTGAAGTTCTCAAACAAGGAATGAATCTGCTCCTGGAGTTTGAAGGATCAAAGTTCTCAGGCAATCTGTGAAACATTGCTGAAATCAGAAGGGAAAAGTACTGTTGCCCCAAGATCAGGGCTTCACTTCCAAAGTCTAGTTTGAGCTGTCATACAAAACGATGGAGAGCTCCATTTGAAAAGTGCTAATGCTGAAGGAAAATAGTAACTTTTTCTCCTTCCCCTTACCTTTTACAATTCTTAGGGAAACTTCTCAACAGCAGCATCTGTGTTGCTTCTTTATTCTCTGAGCACTGTGGCTGAAGTCCTTGACTACCATGAGATCATCTGACTGTGCTGTAATCACAGGAGCAGGCTGTAACAGAGAATGCAAATGCATTTTGGCATTATCTTTACACATGGAGCACATCCCAAAAAGCAAGCATATGGAAGCCAGGGGAAAGATACAGGTCCTAAAACACATTAACTCAGTAGAGAGCCTTGGGTGCCTTCATATGTCTCAAGAACAGAATCACATGCACAATTACCTGTGGTGACAACCTGGCATCGACAGATATACACATAATTAAGGCTGGTTTTGTATTCTCAAAGTGCTCCAAGCAGTTATTGAGAACTGTGTATTCTGAAGCATCAAAGGCTTATGAGACAGTGGCACTGCTGTGGGTGTGCTGAGGCAAAAAGCAAAGGCTCACTGTTGAGAAAAAGCTGATAGCAAGAATAAAACCGGGGTGCTCGCACATCACAGGAGTGTATCAAGCTGTCTAAAATCACTCTTTCCTTGCAGTAGCTGCCTCTTTCAGCTGCAAAGGTAAAACTTCTGAATGCTTCACTTGTTTCTCAATATGGGGTTTACTTTTGATCAAGTTTATAATCTGTTATAAGGAAAGATCACATGGAATGATCTGCCTACAAGGGGAAGATCTGTTAGGACATTTTTGAGGCAAGGCAGACAGCTTCTTAGCAGCAGACACTGAAAAGGCTGTGCAACAATTCAGGAATACCCTGGTGGGGAACTGGAAACAGTTTCTTAATTATCCTTTGTCTCCAGTCACATGTGAGACCAAAGTATTAAATTTCTCTCTTTGAACGCTGAGAGTATTTCATTTGTTTCCCACTGCCTACTGTTCCATAGCTGCCACCATTTAACAAAAAAATGCAAGGAGGCAAAGTCAATTTGTTCTTGGAGGGTGGATCATTAGTTGACAGCTGGTAGTCACTGTATGGGTTGGGGTTTTTTCATAGTTGGCTTCCTTATTGTTACATAATCATAGAATAGTTTGGGTTGGAAAGGACCTTTAAAGATCACCTAGTCCAACCTTCCTGCAATGAGCAGGGACATCTTCAACTAGATCCAATCGCTCAGAGGCCCATTCAACCTGACCTTGAATATTTCCAGGGATGGGGCGTCTAAAACCTATCTGTTCAATTTCTCTTTAACCAACATGCCCCTTCTTCTCAGGGCTGCTCTCAGTCCAGTTTTACCCCTGGCTAGCAGCAAAACAACACATCAACTGCTCGCTCACCCTCCTGAGGATGGGGGAGAGAATTAAAGGGGTAAAGGGAAAAGAGACATGTGGGCTGAGATAAGAACTAAACTACAATATTATTGAAAAGAATAATAATTATGATAACAGTAATATATACAAATATACAAATGAGTGATACATAGTGATACTACTCACCACCTGATAACCAAGGCTCAGCCCGTTCCGCAGAAAGAGTCCTGAAAGTACAATCCCAGAAAAGAGATAAGAGCCTAAGCATCTGAGGCCACGAGCTGACCAAGAGAGAGGGGGTGATGACCTGGAGCAAGAGAATATTTCCAGACCAATCCTCATCTGGTCATGATGTGCATGATATGGAATAGACCATTGGCCAATTCAGGTCTCAATCCTAAACCTAAGATCAGATCCTAGGCTAGTAATAGGGACAGTGCTCCCTCCCAGCTTCTCCTGCACCTGCAGACACTGGAACAGCAGAGAAGCTGAAAAGTCCTTGGCTGTCCTGGCAGCAACTCTAAACATCAGTATGTTATCAGCCACCTCCTCAGCACGAACCCAAAACACAGCCTCTCACTAGCTGCTATGAGGAATGTTAACTCTCTCCCAGACGAAACCAGGACAATCCCCCAGCCTATATTGATACTGGTGATTGCCCTGACCCAAGAGCAGGACCTTGCATTTGGCCTTGTTGAACCTCATGAGGTTCACTTGGTCCCACTTCTCAAGCTTTTCTAGGTGTCTCTGGAATAAAGAAAAAAGTCACTCCTGAAAAGGAGCTCGATCAGATTTGGGGTAAATACTTTTCACTGTAATAAAACAAAAATAATAGCTAAAGAATAGCATTAATCTGCAGCTCTCCTCTGCTTTGCCACTGTGTATTAGCAGTAAAACAATTTTTTTACCTGAAACTAAAGAATGAACTTCACTACAAAAAGGTGAAACACATCCCTCACCTTCCTTTCAGAAGGTTTCACATTCATTTTCCTTTCAGAACAGGAACTATAGTAACACCCTCATCTGATATGTCACTGGTGTTCATGGCACCTCAGCTGCTCTGTAGTTGTCCTCATTCTTTTTTGTAAATTTAACACCTCAGGAAAAGCTGTCCTCTTCCCAGCACTCAGCTTTTCTGGGCATCATGCTTAGCTGAGAATTGTGACAGGAGGCTGGTTTCTCTCAACACAGAAATCATCTTGACTCTTTTTTTGAATGCAAGATGCTACAGTACACTATTTACTCCTGCATCTTATAAATACACAGAGAATGTATGGTTCTGTATGGCTTACTTCTTAGTTCTCTGTGCATAAGCTAACCTTTTTGCTCTGGGACTTGCCCTGAAGATTGCAAAATGGTATTGGTTGACTGCAGCTGTGGGGTTAGCTTCCAGATATCATAATTCAGTGTGGAATATCATGGAACTGTCAGCCTCTGAGTCAGCCTTAAAACTCATGCTGCAGAGCACACCTTTAAATTAACTCTCCAGCAGACCCTGAGTCACTTTCATGGTCTAGGAACTCCAGAGAAAAAGTTTTGTCTTTGTCTTTACCTTCTACACTGACCTGAGGTGATAAAGGTTGGTGGATAAGGAATTGGCTGGATGGTTGTGCTCAAAGAGTTGTGGTCAATGGCTCAATGTCCACATGGAGACTGGTGATGAGTGGTGCTCTGCAGGGATTGGTATTGTGACTGGTATTGTCTAACATCTTTGTGGGAGGCATGGACAGTGGGACTGAGTGCACCCTCAGCAAGTTTGCCAATGACACCAAGCTGTGTGATGTGGTGGACACCCTGGAGGGAAGGGATGCCATCCAGAGGGACCTTGACAGGCTTGAGAGGTGAGACAATGCAAACCTCATGAAGTTCAACAAGGCCAAGTGCAACGTGCTGCACATGGGTTGAGGCAATACAGGCTGGGTGGAGAATGCACAGAAAGCAGCCCTGAGTAGAAAGACTCGGGGGTGTTGGTTGATGAGAAGCTCAACATAACTCAGCAATGTACACTTGCAGCCCAGAAAGCCAACCATGTCCTGGTCTGCATCAAAAGAAGCATGACCAGCAGGTCAAAGGAGGTGATTCTCCCCCTCTACTCTTCTCTCGTGAGACCCCACCTGGAGTACTGTGTTCAGATGTGGGGCCCCCAACATAGAAAAGACCTGGACCTGTAGGAGCAAGTCTAGAACAGAGCCATGAAGACGGTCAGAGGGCTGGAGCACCTCCCATATGAGGACAGGCTGAGAGAGTTGGGGTTGTTCAGCCTGGAGGAGAGAAGGCTCTGGGGAGACCTTATAGCGGCCTTCAAGTCCTTAAAGGGTGCCTGCAGGAGAGATGGGGAGGGGCTTTTACAAGGGCATGCAGGGACAGGACAAGGGATAATGGATTTAAATTTCAAGAGAGCAGATTTAGATTAGATGTTAGAAAGAAATCCTTTACTGTGAGGGTGGTGAGACACTGGAACAGGTTGCCCAGAGAAGCTGTGGATGCCCCATCCCTGGAGGTGTTCAAGATCAGGCTGGATGAGGCTTTGAGCAACCTGGTCTAGTGAAAAGTGTCCCTGCCCATGGCAGGGGGTTGGAACTTGATGATCTCTAAGGTCCCTTCCAACTCAAACTATACTGTGATCCTATGAAAACTCTGGGGAAAATGGTGAATTTCTTTCCAATTGCAGGGACTCCCTCAGGCAGGATGGCATGGGGCACACTACTCTCTTTCTTTCTCTGCTTTCATGCAGGAGATGGATGCAGCAGTGCAGATGCTGCACTGTTGCTGGGCTGATAACATCATGCCAGGCAGACATTAAGCTTTGCTGACTAAGCTGTAAAGCACTAAAGTGCCTGAGTAATGTCTGGAGGGAAGCTGGAGGAAATGGTAGAGTTGGAGACTCCATTTTCCCTGTTCTCTTGCCGTGGATTGCTCTTTTGCCCCTTAACAACAAGGGCCCCTGAAGGACTGGCCCCCAAAAATGCAGCACACAGCCAAGTACCATCCCAGCTGTGCTTACACTGCCCCCCAGTTTCCAGGGCAAGCTGGGCAGGGTAAGCATGCTTAGGCTTTCAGTGCATCAGTCTCTTACAGTTATACAGTTAATCTAGTTATGCAGATTTTTTGTTTCATCTTCTCTTAACTGTCTCAGGGTCTTTTTTTTCCCATCACAGCTCCCTTGTCATGTTCACATTTTCTTTCTTCAAATTTCCACCCATGCAGCCACCCCAAAAAGATTTTTAATGACAACTTCAGCAACCTTCCTTTCACCATGGCAGTGCTGACAGAAGCCTCCTCTTTCACAGGTTGAATGCAAAGCAGATATTAAGCATCCACCCAAGAGATACAGAGCTTCCCTGTAGCCATGGGCTTGTTGTTGAGATGATCGCTGGGGGCGTCTTGCTTTCACGTGTTCCATAGCACGGCACAGGAACCCTGACACAGAACTTTCTGGCTGGTGTACTTGAGAATATACTGCACCGAGAACCAGGGATCATTAGCTGGATAACATAATGGTGGGGCAGCTTTTGAAGTTAACCTTATCTTACGTATCAGAGGTTCGTTTTTTATTGATACAGAAGTCAAGATATGAATAATGAGTGCTTGAGAGGGTATGGTTATGGATGAGACACAGTGAGATTGAGTGAATCTGCATTCACTATTTCACATAATTTCAAGTTAGCCCTCAGAGAAAACAGGAGTTTGCTGCATTGCTACTGACAGGCAAATTAAGTCAAATTAAACCTGTATCAGTCAAAGATCTACAGAACCAATCATTTGGAAGCCACTGATCAGATTATAAGTCACAACCTTTGTTCATGTAAAATAGCCTTGCTCCACTGCAGCTCATGGGCTTCCAACTAACTGCTGACACATATTTAGTCACTCAGGTAACGCACCTAAGGCTCCCTGGCCTACTGAAACTCTGGCTAGCACATCTAATACTGTTTTGCATATTACAGTTGGGAAAAAAGCCCACCAAAACTCTGTGATCAGCGATGTGCTATTTTTGGTGTCAGAATGTGCCCCTGAGCAAAAGTAAGGAGGGAGAGTGTGAGGGAAGGGATGTATTAGACATGAGTAAAAGTCCCTGATTAGCAGTTTGGTTTCTACACTCTGTCTTCTTGTATTTAAATCATTGCACTTTTAAAAAATAGAATCTGACCCTGTCATTTTCCCCAAGGATTTGGAGAAGTGGTGCTGAAAATATACACACTTACTTGAAAATAATTAATATTGTGACCTTTCCAAATTAATCATGTACTTGGCGGGGGAGGGAGGGGGGGGAAAGAGAGGGGAGGCCACAGGGGAGGGAAAAATTACATAGAAAGACTGAACAAACTAAGCTAACTACAAAGACTAGCAAGACCCAAACCTAGTGTGTGCAACTGTGCTTCACTGAAGTGAGCACTTCCTGAGGCACACAGCCCTGTTACTGCAACAGGACTGCTCACACATTGAATTGTCTTCAGGTTTATCGTCTTAATTGTTCATGCACACAAGGTAAAATAGGTCTGGTCTCAAGCTGAGAGCCTCTATGGAAAGGCTGTGAAGAAGCAGGGGAACAATGTTGGAGTCTGATGTGCGATAAGCAGGAGTTAACCCAGTAGGGATGTGGAGTTTCCCCAGCAGGTTAAACTGTGAGCAAAAGGAAAGGCATTTGCGTATTATTTTGCTACATTAGGATGCATGATAGCATGCCATCCAGAGAACTGGTCCAGACTCAGATCACAAGTCAGACACCTCCCAGGCACGCTGTGGCTGCGATGGTCCCTGGGGAGCTGTACCACCACTACCCACCTCTCACCTAGTGGGTTGCTACACACACAAGTCCCCTCCTCCAGAGCCTTTGTGGACCTTCCCTGCTGCCAGATGAGGAATGTGGAGTCTGTCTTTCTTTAATGATAATCTGTCTGTGCCTCATGCACGCAGGTTTCTAGCAACCCTTTTCAGTCCTTCTTGATCTTACCTTATGCACTGAGCCTGGAGAAATGCATATGCACCTTGGGAAACAGAACTATACATCATAGTCATAAAAAAACCCCAAAAACAGAACCAAAAACTGAACCTTAACATTTCCCAACTGGCTGTATAATAGCTATATTTTCACAGTCAATTTTCATGTGGTATTGTGCAGTTTTCAGAATTTCCAACAAAAGGTACTGTTTCATTTGTAAAGCTGCAGGAATACGTGGATAAGTTAACACTGGTTTTGTTTTTTAAAGCTGCTAGTTTTCCCACTACTACTTACCTTTTATTTTAGCTGCATGAGGAGAGAAAACTACAAATCTGTAAAGACAGTATACAATGCAGGGACAACTGTGTTAAGCCTCATTTTATGCATAAATTGGAATACACCTATTAAGACCTGAAAAGAGACCTTATTTGTTTAGTTTATGGCCTTCTAGAGGTTCATGGGCTTACCACAAGATTTATTATGATAAGTTGTTATAATTTTTCATTAAAATTCAGGTAGATGTTAATACTCATGATCTGTTTTTTCATCTCTTCACTGGTAGCTGGTCTAACTTTCAGTAAATAATAGTCAACACAGAATCATAGAATCATA
>VZTO01015249.1:0-25823 GCA_013400615.1 Syrrhaptes paradoxus
CTGTCACTGTGAGGAGACTCTGCTCTTGAATAAGCATCAAATGTTTGTAAACTGGTGAGATTGTTGGTCTGAATCCACGTCTTCGTTTTCTTCTAATCAGTACTAGACTGAGAACAGATAATATTGTTGGGTTTTGTGTGCCATAGGATTGTCATACGTCAAATACTGACTTTGAGATAACTATAGAGGCATAAGCTGAAGTGCTGGACAGTCCTAAAAGTGTATAATTGCCACAAAAACAGGAGGAAGGGGAAGAGTTTTTTCCTCTTTTTTTGTGAAGGATTGGGGTCTGACTGACAATACAGCAGACACTGTGTAACATAGACCAACTAGTGACAGATGTTGTCTTTTTTTAAGGAAAATCATTACAGGAGTTGATGAGAAATTCAACTTCAAAATAGATAGCATAGCTTGTTTTGGGTAAGGGAAGCAACTGGAGGGATTTTTAACTGGAAAATACCTACTTGGTGACACACTTGGTACCTGGCTGTCTGATATTAATTACATGTTCTTTGTAAAATGAACAAGTCTAAGAAATACTGGAGGGAGAAAGAGGGTGATACCGCTGGTCCTCCAATATTACATAATTATTTTGGATATTTCATATGGTATGCAGTTCTTTTATGATAAGTGTTTGATTCCAACATACANGTTTTTTTCTTCTTCCACTGTATAGATTATGAAGAGCCTAATCCTAGTAACTGTTAAGAAACAGTGAAAGGTCTCAGGCCACTTGTTGGGCAGCAGAGCCGGGTACAGTTCAGCATATTGCTGCCCTGAGCACCTTTTGGATTTATCCCGTGTTAGTGCTCAAAAGGAAAAATACTGCCTGCTGATAATGCTTGTCCCTCAGCTGCCACATCCTTATCTAGTTTCCAGTACTGTTGATGTATTCTGTAGCTAATATTCCTCTCCTCTGTATTAAGTGGTGGCCTCTGAAAAGCAGCTGCTGTAACTGCATCCCGTGTTGGGATGCAGAGGTTAAGCAGGAATCCTTTGGATGACTGACAAAGCAAATTTCTTTCAAAGAGACAATTCCTAAATGTACTGTGGGAGAGAGGGGAAAAGAATTGTTCTTTTAATATGATTACTGACGGATATTGCTTAATATATCGGGTAGAATATGTTTGGGTTTTTACTTTTACACAGAGGGAATTTTTGACTTTTCACAGCTGAGAGCACTGTGGCATAAACATGCAGTAAACAGTGAACTCCAGACAACCCCCTGCCCCTGTCTGCTGGCATTTCATTCCTGAAGAAACGCTCTGATGTCAACACCAAGAGTGAATACAAAGAAAAAATACATTTACCATTTCAGTTTGCTTCATCAGCTCTATCGATTTCTTGATATAACGTTCCTAAGATCTCTCTTTTACAGAGCTTTAAAGGCACCTCACATGTTTTAGGAGGCTTTTAGTGAGTGCCTCACTGAAGCAGGTCCCTCCATCCCAGGGCCCACGAGGTTTGAGGGTTGAACACTGATTTCAGCGATAGTTCCTTGTACAGTGGGCAGCTTGTAAGCATATGCTTGTAACTCTGTGCTTACAGTTGTGTGTGTTCATGGGGAAGACACTTGTAAACATAACTGTACCTGCCTGTTCCAGCCCAATGCAAGCAGAGAAATGTATCTTCTGAGCGCCTCTGTATTCATCCTTTACGTAAATGAGACATAGTGTGAATCTTGCTGCTACAGAACTACAGTTGTCTGCTGTGGGTCTTAGTTGCCACAGAAAATGAGAGAAGGTTGCAGATTTGAGGTTTTGGGTTTTGCCTTCTTGCTGCTACAAGTTGCCTTGTACAAGCATTTAGTTGTACAGCAGTATGTGATCAATTCCAGTTTAATTTCTCACCCATCCTCTCCACACGCTGCTAGATCTGAAAGAAATGCTTGCTGCTGGCCACCTAAACATGCTTTACTGTCCCTCAGCTGCTAAGACTTCTCAAAGATACACCTGTAGAAAAGAGCTTCATTCCTATTTGAACCCTCAAAAATTCATGTTCTTTCTGAAGAAGATAATGCTGCATTCTTCCTTATTGCTCATAGATATTGTATATTTATTGCTGATTTTATATAAAATGGTGATCTTTGTTTAAATATTTTATGGATGAGTGAAAGATGATCTGACTCTAAAAGAAGTTTCACCAAATAGCCAATAAATGTTTGGTGCAACTATGGATATTGTAATGGTATTTTCTATTTTTATAACATTTTCCTTCTAAAAGACTCAGGCTGGGTGCAGCGCAATTTGTCAGATGTCTCTTCTATGAATTCAAGGGTAGCAGAAGCATTTTAAATACTGTACGCATAATAAAATTATAGCTCCCATCACCAAAATGCAGCTTCCTTGGAGGTAGAATGATAACAGCTAGACAGGCATCACAGCATTTTGAGGGGGGGAAACGTGTAGGCATTTTGTGTAATGACAGGAGTCTCAAGGAAGCTCAGACTCATATTAATAAATACTTCTGATCTCTGCTTCCTGGTAGTGATGCTGAGAACTTCACATGGGAGCTGAGGTTCACATTTAACCCATATTTCTTCAAATATGCTCTTTTGCTACCAATATCTACTCCTGACTCCTGTGAACATATGGAAGAGATGCTTAAGATTCCCTGTCATAGCTTTATGCTGCCAGTTGTTCTCTTTATCTTAAAGGATTTGCAGGATGAAGATCTCAAGATCCAACTTTTATGAACACAGGGTTGGGGGGTGGGGGTTAAGGATCTCTTTAGGATTCTGCTTTGTGGTCCAATTGAAAAAAACCAAACCTTTCAAAATTATGGGAAAAGTTGGTGAGTTTCAGCACCTAGATCCAGGTAACTTTTAGGGTTAAACTGCAGCATTTATAATTAGTTAAAATTCANGCTGTTGGGAGCTCTCATTTCACAAGAAGGACTCTGATATTTCCATTTTATACGATTTTTTTTTACTTCAGTGGCTCAGCATCAGGCTATAGAGACTGCAGATAGAAACCCTGTGATACAGTGTTATTTTTGTCAAGAGCAATCGTGGGTAATGAGATGTATCTCTTTAGTTTCATTTGAATTTTAAAAGATGTTTAAAGTTATTTTTAAAACTTTATCACAAATGTCTGAAACGAAAGATAAGAGTATGATGTGACATTGGAAACTCTGCTTTGACATACACTAGATAAAGGGTCTGACTAAGTGTAAGAATTATGACAGTGTTATGCAAGTAACTGAATTAGTAAAAATAAATATTCAGGTAATTAGACTTCTTGGAGCTGTTAATTATTTCAGCATTTCTTGCTGTAATATGGGAGAAATATATATTGCTTTCACACTTAATTTCATCTCTGCCAGCTGATGGCTTCCCTTGCACCAAAAAGGAGATAAGGGGATATTCATTGTTTGCTTTCCACTGAGGATTAGGTACTTACTGTAATGGATTTCTACTGGCCTGTTATTGGGCTTTGTGAAAAGGCTAACAGTTTTCCCTGTAAATCGTCAGTTGAAAATACTCATTGAGCACTTTCAACAGTGTGTTTTTGCTGGTGTTTTAATGGTGAGAGATATAGCGTTGCCATTACTGTGAAAACAGTTCATACCAGAGTGAGTTTTCTCAAGTATACCGAAATTCCTGCCAGAATTAAAGGTTGATTTGCTGCTCCTGTGCCTGGCTGAGCCATCAGAGTGGTTGGTGGCTCTTGTCCAGTGGGGTGGTCTTTACCCAGTACCTGCAGAAAGTGTGGGGAGGGTGGTGGCTTCTGGTTTTGTTGAGAGGAGCCTCAGGTAACAATGTTTGTAACTTACGTTGTGTAGACAGATTTCCAGCACTATATTCTATGTATGTGTATGTAAAAAATACATACGTAGAATGCTGTATATAACCTGGCTGGGCTGTATCATGATGGATATGTTTGCATGTGTATTGCATATCCCTGTGTTTAATTATTTTATACAGAGAACAACTGAACTGATTTATTCATGTTTTAAGAAAACTGAACGCTGATATAACTTAAAGCAAGAGACTAAAATAATGGTGTTACTACATTGATATCGGCCTGAACACCCTCCTCCCCAGCCCCCCACCATGTCTGTTTATAAACTGGAATAGGTTGCTTATGCTAGTTTATGCAATGAGGGGATCCAACTCATTATGAGTAACCACAGACCTGTCAGACATTAAGTGCACAAGCAGTAATGAGCACACATTCCCTGGCAGAATGGATTGCACACAGGAAAAAAAACCCCTCTATACATTAAATATACACTTGAGCAACACTACGTAGCAAGCGCTCCAGTTGCAGTTGTATGCTGCTGAGAATGTTCTGCAATTTAAGTCTCAATCGTATGTTCTCCAAGGAAACCCACTGATACCTAATTACAGGAAGATTACAAACGATAATGACAACGTAATGAATTACAGAACCTTTATGACTTATTAGCATGATTTCCTGCTATGAATCGAGACATCTAGATGAAATGTAAGGAGAGCTTTGGGTGACATTTGCTCATAGCTTCCACGATGAGCCTAAAGGGAATTACAAAACTGTGCACTATTGGTTTTATGAGGATGATGTAAGTCCTTGTGCCTGCTATGTTTTTATGAAGTTGGAGCCAAGAAGACACTAATGTTGTGACATTTCCTAGCACATTACCGTCTCTGTTGGCACCATGGTGTCTTAGATGGTGTCTGCTTTTCCATTTTGTACCTTTGTGTGGTCTTATATTTTCATTTTGCCCTAGTCAGGGTCCCCAAATTTATCGAGTTGGCTTTCCTGTCATACCCTACAGGTTAAGAACATGCAAATAAAATTGGAAAGGAAAGCAATTAGAGAGTTTTGATAAAGTCAATATTAGGCTTCATATTACTTCTCTCCCTTTCTGTTACCAACAGCTTACCCTGAATTTCCCCAATTCTTGTTAAGCTTTCTTACTTCCTTCTATAACTCATCAACAGTTCAGCAAGAATCTGGGTGGAATTAGATATTACGGTTATCAAGGATGAAGAAAAAGTAAAGCCTTTGCTTAAAAGACAAAACCGTTTCAAAGGAGTGTGCAAAGAATGTTTCTGTACAATGATACTCTAATAGTAAGCAGACAACAAATGTAATGAAAACAAAAGAAATAAAGAGAAATCTTGTCTTTCTTTACTTCATTGAAAGTCAATCGAAAACAAATGTGCTTTACCCATGAGAAGAAAAAAATTGCTTGTCACTAGTGTCAAATGCAAGAGCTAAGGTCTTCTTAAGAGATGCAAAATAAAAACTTAATGAAAACAGTTTATTGAGCACAAGCATAATGCAGAATATCATCTATGTGTGTTTCTGTAGAAATGTTTACAATGCTCTGGATTTTGCTCCCTGTGGAAACTAGTGCCTTTTCATAAAAATTGAACCTTGAGGTTTGCTTTTCAATGAAATATTCACTCTTTTCTTGTGGAAATCCAACTCTTTCCAGAAAAAAAACCAAACATCCTGTAAGCCCTCCCTCTCCCTGCTTCCTCTTGGGAGGGGGATTAAATTTTTTTGCCCAATCCTCTTATTATCATGTTTAGTTTTACTGTGTTACTAACTTCCTGCAAAATACTTGACAGGTACTTTTTTGTCATGATATTTCCCTGTCCCATACCTGGGAGCTTCACATGGGTTGAAGAGCTCATCCCCATCTTTCCAAATACTGCTCAGTGCTTCTTGTGCTAATTGACTTGCACCCATTCCCATAGCTGGAAACCAGCTGAAGAGGGGGAGGAATCTGCACACCATCCCTTCTAATGGATTTTGTAAAAATTATTGTCTCACTTGAATTCTGTTGTGAATAAAGTGAGAACTGAGGAGCTGGCCCACTATGTGGAGATCACCTTTAGTGGAACTAACTATAGGGTTGGCATCAGAGAGAGTTTAGATGGATCTTAGATAAATAGATTGTTAAAGGCTTTTTTCTGGGTACGTTAAAAAAATCTTCAGAAATCTGTTTCAGATCTAAATACAGAAGATTTGCAACTTTTAAAAATCTCTTTGACTTTTTCTTTAAAAAAAATCTTAATGCTGTTTTAAATATCTTTTGTGGGGATTTTAGATCAGATCGTTTGGACAAAAATAAAATTTGAAATTTGAGAGAAATTTAAGATCAGTATGCAATTCTAGCATTTTTAGAACAATGCAGACAAGCTGCTCATCCCAATTGTTATGCTGTATATATAAAACTAAGGATGAAATTAAACCAACTTCTTCCTGGTCAATGAGCTAAAGCATTTTGTCCTGAACATTCTTTTTTTACAGATAAAATTGTTGAAACTGTAATTCTTAGGGTTTGGGTCTTCTGTTATCCATCAGCTCTAATAGTCATTTGGCCTTTCTATCTCATATAGTGAATAACAGAGCTGCTTTGACCTTGTTTCAAAGCCTTTTTTCTGCACCATGAATCACTGTTCTCTCTGTCCTGAAATGAAATTTTCTTTAACATACGATGAAAGCGGAAGGCCAGGAAGCCAGCTGGTTTCTCCTCTGTTGAGCATGGCAGGTCTTACATTAAGCAACCCCTTGATAACAGCCTCGCAACAAATGGTTAACAGATACAGTTATGGAGAAGGTTTACTTATTTTTGTAGGCAATCTTCAGTGGATAATTGTCCAAATGTTTACTCAAGACACTGGAAATTCTTGATTTCTGTTGCTTTCACTTTTAACTATCAAAGCTCATGTAATGTTTTTCTCTTTCTTCTTTGTTGCTCTAGTGACTGTTAATAAGAAATGAGGGTGATGAGGGGAATAAGCTGCAGAAGGTAAAACATTATTCTTTCCTGATAAAAACTTCATTTATGTTATATGAAATCCAGTTTACTTCACTTTGAAAGGAGGCCCGAGGTATTGCTGTCACAGTTAGAATAATTTGCCAAAAACCACAATTAAAATGTACATATTATGATTGGAAAAATTAATTCCTCAAGATGAACTTGTAATAAAATAGCATGCAAAGAAGTCAGATCGTCACCTAAAGGGAGCTTGAAAACAAGTGAAATAACTCACTGCTCACTAAGGTAATGTGTTACTGAGCTGGGTTTCTCCAATTTACATCACAGTGTGCTGCAACCATAGTCATTCCACTGGCTGACATTATAGGACTGTTTCTTGTCAGCAAGTGTAATGTTTTCCCTAGAAAGCAAATAATTAAAACAAAGCATAGATTTTATTCACAGGCAGGGGAGCTTTTGGCCAGCAGCAAGGCCACTTTCAAATGACTGGAGACGACAGGAACCTTCCAAGTTGTGTGCATCCACAGCTGGAGCAAGTGCTGTGGCTGTCTAGCCAGTGGCATCCCTGTGGAAAAGGACAAGGAATACAACTTGGGGGAGAGATGGATTAGTAGTAGTTTGGAAAGCCAGCAAGAAAATCATATTTGAATTTATAAAGCATTGCAGGCAGCAAAGGATCTCAAGGTACTTGAAATACCCAAAGTAACTATGTAGGTGGGAAGGGCTCTCTTTTGTACAAGAAAAAGAGAGCATCTTTCTCTTTCAGGAAAAAATATTTTTTTCTGCATGTGTTGAGTGTGAGAGACATGAATTAATCATTCTCAAACAATACCCAGAGTTAGACTAATTCATGCTAACACAGTATTCAAGAAATCTTACATGGTATGCTTCTGAATGCAAGGCAATAAGATCCCAGATTAATCACCTTATTTCTGACAACTAGTTTCTATCATTCTAACACTGATCATCCTTTTTTTTTTTTTTTCCTACTCTCAGGTTCCTATAGCTTTTACCAATCCATTTCAGTGTTTTTGTATATTCTACATGTTAAATTTTGTTGGAGAATCTAATGGCCATGGAGAAAAAGCCAGTCTTTGATTTTTTTTGTAACGTATATGACTAATGAAAAATATTAAAAAAAAAAAACCAAACACCCAGCTGTCTCAGCTATCATATTCTTCTTTCTGGATTAGGAAATAGAAATAACTGTCAGACTGTTCTGACATTTTGGGCAACAGAAACCCAGGAATCGAAGGTAAGCCATTGATTTTCCTTCCAGTAATTGTTCCAAAGAAAAGTAGTTTATTCTTTAAAAGAGAAAATGATGGATAAATGATTGCATATCATCCAAAATCTTGTTGAAATATGTGATGTTTTATATTGATAAATAGGTAGACAGAGAAAGTCAGGGAAATTGAAGCCAGTGTCAGTAATTTCCTTACGAAATAATTATTAGATTTACCAAAAGCACTTACATAAGAGGATTTCCTTGCTGTTAGTAAGAAGTTCTGTCTAGAAGTTTATAGTCCACAAGTTGTAAGTCTTGCTGGAATACCTGTAGCATGTTTCTGTGGTCAGTTAAAAGAAGGAACAAATCACCAATTATTTCTTCAGCACATTTTTTAATTTCATTTTTGCATCTGTTCTGAAACATTTCTGGCTGTTCGTGTGGTTAAGACAACAATTACAACTGGCTGTAGCAGAAACATTATACCTGATTTTTAGCTGGGAAATTGAAGCCTCATGTGGTCATAGGTAGGCAACGGCTTTATGGTAAGAACAAACAGTTGCATGATTGCTGAAGTATAGCTGCTTCTGGAAAGCAGAAGCTATAAGAAATTTCTCATAAACCTTAGCAACTTCAGGCTCATACTACTTTTACATTAGAAGGAAGTAATGTGTGTGGGTGTGTTGTCAGATTTGTCGTGGTTCAATTTCCGGTTTTTTTTAGTCCTTTCATTCTGTCATGCAAAAAACCTCTGGCAAAAATTGAGTGGTTTCTTCTATCACTTCCCAGTGATTCACATTCTGTTTATTTATCCTTTCATTAAACACCCCAAATATAGAGAACCCAAAAGTATATTTATTTTTCATTTTGCATTTGGGTGGAATCCAGTGGAAGCTAAGATGTTGCTTGAGAGCTCTTCTCGAGTGAGTTTATTTTCCTGCCAGAGACACAGTTAGGAGTGAAATTCAATGCTATTTTGCAAAGTTTTCTGAAAGGATGTTTCCCACCCATTGGTGGAAAAGAAAGAATTATTCAGCTTATGCTTACTACAGGTAACATATATCCTAAAATCAACTTTAAACATCTCTTGGCACATTAAAGACCTAGAGAGGCTTTACATGCATATCAATGTTTTATTACTCCTTGAATTTGAAAGGTTAATTTGAAAAACATGCCCTCATCCCAATAACCGAGACTATTTTTTATTTGTGAGGGTTCTTCAGTAGTTTATTAATCCGATTGCAAACAGATGGCAGCGAGTCATCTCTGGGGTTTTTTTTAGCGCTGGATTTCTCTCCCGTCTGACCTCATTCACTTTACATCGGAGGTTTCCCAGTCAACTGTGTGGTGCTGGCTGACTGGATAACATTTGTTTAACATTTGAGATTCAAGGCAGTTCTTTGAAAGAATGTAGTATCTTAGACAAAGGTGGCATAAAAAGGTAATGACTAGCAAAAATAACACCTGGAAATTTCCCTGTAGCCATAGAATATTCCACATCTTTCCAACAGCTGTAGACAAAGCCTGAGGAAAGGTTTTCTCAATGTGAAGCCAAAGCAAAAAATAAAAAAAAAGAAGAAGTGGTCAACAATACTTAATTCTCTTATGACATTTTTCTGATATGTCATGTGATGTGACAGGAAATCATATCTCCTCTGTCTGCTGTTTCACAGTGGATCTCAGTTGTAGTAAATATGATTAAAATCCCAAGAATGTTAAGATAATTAAGTTCTTTAGAAGGTGGTGTGAAAGACGGGGTCTCGGCACCCGCTACTGGCCATTCGCCAGGCTGCTATGTCACAGGAAGTTTGGGACTTGGAGCGACATCTGAAAACTGACCTGGTCTGGGCAAGGCTGCTCTAAGTAAAGGCTGTGCATCCAAAATTTCATTTTGAAATGACCACATGTAAATGTTCTATAACGTTTATGTTTAGCTATTGTAATTTCAGCCTGTGATTCCCCTGCATGTGCTTGACAGCCCTATGGCAGTGGATGAATCTACCTTGTCTCCTCCAAATATTTTGCTAATTGAGCAAACTCTGATCTTAAAATATTAAAGAAGAATTTATATTGCATGAGCTGAAGCTATTCCTGTAGTAATGTTATTTGCTTCTTTTTTGGGTTACAATGAAGACAGATTTGATCAGAGAAGTCTAATCAATCTATGGCATCTGAGCAATTTTACTTTACAAATGCAAAGTTCAGAATTACTGACATTCATCACTTTTTTCTCTCATTAACGCTAGAGGGAGAAAACAGTCGCCTTTGACATAGTCTAATAATATCTTATCTAATGAAGAATGCTCACACCTCATTTATTGCTGTCAAGTTCTTCACCATTTAAATAGGTTGTAACATTTTTTTATTATTATTATTTTAAGAACCAGGCTTTTCCATCATTCATTCTTGTCTTCTTTGAAATGAGGCAGCTTTGGTGATACAAGATGCATACGGCAAGAGAGTTGGAAGCCTAAGGTAGTCAGTAATAGCTGTTTAGTATTTGAAAAACCTCTGTGCTCAAATTTTGTAAATATGTTATTTAAGTCAAGCAAAACCAACTCTCAAGCAGAGGAGGGCAGAGGACATTAAATCTTGTGCTACTGAAAAGTCAACTTCTGTTTCTAATAGGCTTTAATTTATTACTGTAAATATTGGCAGAGCAGTTTCTCCATGGCGTGACAAATACTCAGGCTGAGCAGCTGCGAAGGGGAGCAAGCACGCATGCTCCTGCTCTTTCTGCAGTCTGCCGCTCAGCACTAGATCCCATTTTCTGCACGTTGTTACAGGGACGGCTAATGGGCTGAAGGGATCAGCCTCTGCCCAAAGGGCCACCTCTCCCAACAGCACCAGCATGTGGGTAGGGCCATTTGGCCAAGCCGCACGCATGACACCGGTGCAGACAGTGCTCTGGTGCAATGGGGGGTTGTCTTCATCTGGACTGAGAACATATATACTTTGGCTTGCCTCATATAATTATAGACAATTATTTACCACAAAGCGGTTTTTTGCAAGGACACAGAGGTGAGACCCAAGGCTAGTGAAAGATGGTTTTGGTGCTGAAGCCCACACAGAAGGGTCATCTCTGTACATGGCTTTGCAGAAAACAACTCTCACCTTTGGTTTTGATCTGGCATACTTTCTAGCTGGTCTTGAGAGTTACTGCTCTGAAATGTGGTAGTTTTGTTTGATTTTTCTGCCTTCTGAAATGTCGGAGTGACTGTGTGGTGTTTTATCTTCTCATAAATTTAATTTACTGCTTTCACTGACTATCTACAGTAGATTTCCAAGAAGAAAACTAATGTGACCTCCGTCAGTTTGCATAGAGTATTTCACTAGCCATTATGTGTACTTTATGATTTAATCCATTTTAAACTCTTCCTGTAAGCACTTATATTTTTCTCTTAATTGTATCCATTTGATCCTCAGCAGTCCTTCAGGAGACAAAGTTATTGGACCATTATCTAGTCATGAAGCATTGATTTGTGCTATATAAAGAATGTACAGATCTTGCTCTTTTAAAGTGTGAAGACCTCTTTGTACTTGATCTTGTAAATGGGATAATACTTTTCCCTTTGTGAACTTCAGGCTGAAATCTGTCCAGATCACTACTTTTTTTCTGTTTAGTGATACACTGTTTATAACATCCTTATAAACGGTATTTGCATTTTCTTCATGACCTTTGAATTGTGATATTTATAGTCTAACGAAGTGACATGACTAAAACAAGAACAGACGAGCTATTTCAGGATATATTTGGATTTTGTTCAGAAAACCATTTTGTTAAAGTGGAGTTGCCAGTTGATACAATCAAGGGAACTAGTACAACAGCCAACTGGGTAAGCATTTCTAAAGGTTGGTGTCATCAAACAGTGTTTCTTCAGCACCATCAGATTAAGCAGTGTGAATTACACAGGCAGTTTGGTTGCAGTAAAATGCTGGAAGGATCATCAAGAATTATTACGGCTTCCTGGTTAAGTAATTCAGCTCACAGCCCAGATAAATCCACTGCTTGTATGCTCTCACTGCATTCAAAGTATTTCTCTGGGCACTCAACATCTTTGTTGCAGTTACAAAAATTAAAGGTGCTTTTTGACCTTTTCTAGAACAAATGCAAGATGTTATTTGTATCGACTGAGGCCCAGGGATTCGATGGGAGAATGAGGTTATGGCAGAAGTCTCACCTTTTAAATTTTTGTGACTGACTGAGTCTCTCTAGATGTGATCATGGGCGCAATGCTCTGGGTGTTCACACAGTGTCTGTTGGTGTTTATGGGAGGAGGATGGAGGACAAAAGAAATGCTGTTGGTGGGCTTAAATACACCTTAAAATCATCCTGAGAAATGAACATGGGTTCTGTATGCTATTTTTTGGGTCCACCTGTGTTTTCTCACCATGTTATGTGAGGGCTTTTAAAACTATTCAGTTACCAAGCTGCTAGTGAAATCAATGGATAATTTTAAAGACTGGTGTATGCGTTTGGGGAAGATCCTTATTTTTCTTATGTGTCTGAGTAGTGCCTTTTATAAAAATGATTGGGGATTTTGTGATCCACCATAGTAACATAATTGCTGAAATCACCATAAAATCTTATAGAAAGTTGGTAGTGCTGCAGTGCTACAGGGTTTGAGATCAACCATTAACCCTTTTCCCACAAAGTATGTGCTACTAGCATAAAAAACCTCAATGCAATTCATAAGGAAAATTGAGAAATGAGGCTTTTTATTAAGTTATTGTGAGCCAGTGGTCTGCACATTTTCTACTCCACATCTAATAGCTTAAACATTCATTTATTGGAGGAGGTTCATACAAGGAGGTTAGAGAAGAAATCTACTGCTCTGTGAATTCAGTAAAATGAAAGAAAAAGTGCTCCAGAAGTCAGCGCAGGGCTTATTTCTGTTTAGATTTAAATGGAAACTACAGTTGAGCAGCAGAGCTGTTGAGAATCTACCTTATTGCCAAGCTGTTGATGATGTGCTATGGGACCACGGTGGCACAGGATATTAAAAATAAGGCTTTGGTTTTCCCCTCAACTCTGTGTGAGATTCCATGAGAGAAGGAGAAAAAGAGAGAGTGGTAGTATTTTTGTCTCCATTTGACTAAGGATGTCTGTAGTCTGTCATCTGGATTACATTTACCTGGGGTCCTTAAAGTGTCTATGGCCAACAGCCATAAACTCCTGCACAAGGAAGGTGGGCAGGGTTTGACTCGTGGAGGGAGAGAGGGCTCTCCTTCATGCTTTTCAAGGACTATCATGTTTCATTTAGGGACCTTCCTTTTGGTCAGCTATAGGTAAAGAGTGTACAAGTCAGATGGATCAATAACCCCAAATTTTTTGGTTGCATCTATGGAAGCCAGAAGAGAAGTTGCTGAAGAGCTGGGTACTGTATGAGCGGCAATGACATCTGTTGAAGGTTTTTGTGTGCTTCAAACCTGAGCCATTTGTACCTTGTGTGTCTTTATTTGCTATCTGTTAACATCCTTGTGTCAGAAAGTATAATTTAGCTAAGGAAAAAAGGAGCAATGAGCTCAATGCACCTATGACCTCCCCAGTGGCTTGATTCCTGGTAGATTTTGCTGGAAATTGCTCCTGGGAAAGTACCTGGGGGCTCTGCACGCAAGCTATGGCAGTGTGTGCACCATGTGCACACAACCCCAAGTCAATTCAAAAAATTAGCATGAAAAAGGCAATGTAGGCTGCTGTTCCCAGACAGGCAAGGTGTTCTCTGCCGACACATGTGGAGCAGAGTGGGAGTCACGTTGGCCCTTGCTTTAGGGAAGAACTGGATGGCTAGCACAAGCCCAGAGGAAACCACAACTTTCACAAGAAATGCATTTCACTGCTCAATTCTTACGCTCTTTTGTATATAGTATTTGGTATATCTGATTAGGTGCTATGGCTAAATTTTGTTTATCCCAAGTTTTAGGAGTTCATGCAAGCTAACCTGATTCATTTTAAACAGTCTTCCTCATACATCCAGGTTTCTGCCTCATCTCACTGCTGCTTGCAAAATCTCGGTGTGCTAAGATTTACCCAAGTATCAGCACAACTTTAAACTGGTTTTACATTTGGCACAACAATCTAAGGGGATCAAACCTTGTACGTTCTTTCTGAAACCATAGAGGTGTCCTCAGCTGAGAAATTGCATTTACAGCAAGTTTAACAATTTAAAGGGAGATGCAGGATGTCTATTTGTGAGCTAGAAAGGGAAAGAGATCTAAAGTTTTCAGTAGGGGATTTCCCCATGGTTGAGATGAATGTTTTGCAGACAGAAGGCAAATGCAGCAGAAACAGATGGATCTGTGATTGATAAAGAGCTTGATGTAAAATCTGTGTTGACATTTTATTTGTCTCAGGAGATCACTGGTGTGTCATTATAGAATAAGGAGATGTCTGCCACAAAGGCTCTTTTTGCTATGGTGAATGGCAATAGTAAATGGATATATATTACGCTTTAAGACTTGTTACAAGATCACTGATACTTTGACTTCAAAAAAAACAGATTTGAGTTTTCCTGAACAATCTTTGGGAGTTTTCCTGAATAGAGGATTAAAAAAAAAAGAAATTATTAACAGGACTTAAGCCTGTTTAAAACTGGTGACATTAATATGTTGAAAAAATACACAAGTAAAAACTGGACCTTTGTATGTGTATCCTACTGCAAATATCTTAAAATTTGTGTTTCTCATGCTTGCCACTTCTTTTAGGTTTTTCAGTTTGTGAGTTCTTAGAAGATATTTACTAAATAACATGTTTATGGTGACCTCACATCTGATATGGTACAATATGCCACCAATTCTGGAGGATGCTCAATTAAATATTGATTACTGATTATTAGTTATTGATTACTTAAATGCAATGCTGAGAACCTCACTTTTTGAAATAGAGGCAGCAAAGTAAAGCTTTTTCTAAGCCCATTCCCATAGCAGTATTTCATAAGAGAATGAATGGAGGAGGGAGGTGGGAAGTGATAGCTATACATGTGTAACCTTCTTAGTAGGCTGTTACTAATAGTTATGTCTACTAAAAGCACTGTCTAAATGAAGGCTGAACAACGCATGAATGTGATGGAAGAAAAAATCCCTGTCCTGAACTGCTAATTGTTGTAGCGGGCACAATGGGAATATGTAAGAGTCCCTTCCTCGATGGTTGAATTTATGGGTATGGGTGTACCCTAATAGAGCAAAAAGATGAGCAGGGCAAAGTACAGATATATCATGCTGTAAGGGCATTTTCAGTACTATTGTACTAAATATTGGAAAAATATTTCCATCAAGAGCAGGTTTAAGCTGCAGTGGGAAGGGCTGGTTACTTTTATCATCACCCATGTTGCCATGCTGTCCTGCTTTCATTTTGTATTTATATTTGAGGAGCTGAGCTCTGACATCTGCGAATATTTTTTCTGGGGTCTTGCAAAGGGCTCCTTCACCCCATGTTGCCTGATTCCAGGTGCCTTCCCAGCGCATCTCCCTCTGCATGTGTGTGCTGATGCTGCCCAGCAGTACCCAAGCTGCTCCCGAGCCAGGAGAGCAGGAACGGCAATTGAAGGAAAGGGCTCCCTGGGCCTCCTGAGATTGATGGCAATGCTCATCTGTAGCTTGTTACTAATTAACACTTGCCACAAATCTTCTGATTGTCTCTTACAGGCTCTTGAGCATTACAACCCTTCGCAGGCTTTTATTCCTCTGCCTCGTATCTCCATGTTAATATTCAGCAAATCCATTTACTAGTCTCTTGTGATTGCTCTGCCTGTGGCATGCTAGGCTTGGAGGTTTGTTTAAGTCATTATGAATGATACTACTACTAATATTTCTTTTGCTGAGATGGCACCTAGCAGCCACAGTTACAGGCAGAGATAATCCTCCCTGGAGCTAGACGTGGGCACTATTTCAAGCCAACGCAGCCTGCAAGGCTTGGTACGTTATGATTCCCTGTTGGGTGTATGGACTGTTGGGGTGTGTGCACCCAGCACACATTCCGGTTAAGGACAGGAGTCACAAAGGCAAAATTAAACACTCCCTGTGAGAACCTTGAACTGATTTGCACAGGTAACTATTTGTATGACTCCTTTGCTCTTCTCATCTTTCAGTTCAGTCCATATCCCATGAGAGCCTGTATTTCCCATGGGAGAGTCTCACGTGTCCTGCCCTCACTATACCACTGCCACCAATCCCTTATTTTCAGAACTAACTTGTTGTCACTCCTGCAGTCTGTGCTTTCTCTATGTATTTTTAGAAGAGGACGGTGAGTTTAGGTGTTCTGGTAGTGTGTGCGATGGATGATGTCTGCGTTTGTTCTGTTTTGCTTAAAATGCATCACAGGAGAATTCAAAAATGTTAGCAATATTTCTAGGCATGCATGTTACAATCTGATGAATCATTCATATTTAATGTATTAATTATACCCATGTACAGGCACATCAATAAAGTGAATAATCTTTTTATTAAAAGGNCTGTTTTGCTTAAAATGCATCACAGGAGAATTTAAAAATGTGAATAATCTTTTTATTAAAAGGAATATTACTTTATTATTTTTCTACTTTGCTTTATCACAAATTTTGAGGAATGTTCATTGCACAGTTTAGATCAGATTGGGAACTGAATGAGAACTGAGAGCTTTTGCACTACACTCATTCTATTGAAGAGTTGTTCTGTTTGGTTCTTCAGTAGAAAACAGCTCATAATACAAAATATCACTGCTGATTTGGTCCCACCATTCCTAAAATTGACATTTTCTGGCTGAAGCCCGTCATTTCGATCCACATATCTTACCCAATGGCTCTGTACCATACGGATCTCAGAAGTAATGCTTATGTCTGCTGCTACTACATAGCCTCCTTTTCCAAGTTGCAGGACATTATTTTCTGCATGCCAAATCCTTTATACTGCTAAATTTGTAATGAATGTTCCTGCTGTTTTTTCTAGGTTGCTTTTTTTTATCTAGTGTGCTTTCCTTTAATACACAGTGCAAATGTGTCTTCTAACTGTAGCTAAACTCTAGCCGACAGCATCTTATGGTTATGTAGCAAATAATAAGACCGTTTTGTTATCAAAAATAATTTAAAATACATAAATAAGAATTCATTATAATCTGTTATGAAAGCAATAAGAGAAGGAAGACAGCATTTCATAAGGCCATAAAACATGCCTCATGCAGTTAACCTTACAGCACAATCTAACTGTGAATAAATGATGCCATAAAATAAGCTTTGCCATCCTTAATTGCTTAATTAACACTGTATTTTAAAACAGAATTTTAATATAAGGTGTTGCTAAGCACCAGAGAGATTCACCTGAGATAAAATTTAGTTGAGTGAAGTAATTTCTGATGTGTTTACAACAGACCTCATGTCAGCCTGTACTGCAGCTGTTATTATGAGGATCGGATTTGGCTCCCGAGGCAGTCAGCTTCCATGGGGGATCAGGGACACGGTGGAGCAGGACATGCCAACAAATACGTTGTGAGTCTGAGGAAGGGCAGCAGGGTGCCTCTGTAGCCTTTCACCAAGACCCTTCACTGACATCAAAGGGTCAGGTAAGTTGCCATTCCCCATTAAATATCCCAAAGCACTCCACCAAGACTTGCTCACCCTGAACACATTGCTGTCCCCACCAGGATGTTTGTCAGAGGAGTGCTGAGTGTTGCCAGCCCCCTGAGGCCACCCCAGAGCTGAAGGGGCTCCACTTTGCCGAGGGCAGTGCTCACAAATTCACCATTTCTCTGCAAAGTGCCCTAAGAGACACTCTGAGATTGCAGGGTTGACATGAGCAGGGTGGCAGTAGTTTTCCTCCATGCCATGCTCCTCTGGAGGCATTGGTCATCATTTCATAAATCTGTAAATCTAGTCGCTATTTGAGGGGACTTTTAAAATGTGATCGTATTGTTGGGGTAAAGGGGAACCCAAATGGCTGCTGCTACTGCTAAGACATATAATGGTATGTGCTCAAGATTAGCCTGGGCTGCAGAGCTGCTGCCCTCCCAGGTCATTAGTCCGGAAGAATGGTAGTGTCAGCATGAAACTGTGCAGATATTTTGAGATGAATATTTATTTAGTTATCCACTGTGCCACCGTGGGATAGTGTCCCCAGCGACCCAGCGACGGACTCGTTAGCGCCTGAGCAGGGTGAAGAAGTACACAGTTAAATAGTCTTCAAGTGTGGAGAGGTGTGTTGTGAAGCTTAATTAATTAATGTTTGTAAAGTGTTATGGGATCTTTTGATAAAAGGAGCTGTGTGTGTTTGTGCTTTTATTATTGTATTTATATAACCCTGCAGTGATGCCAGTACTAAGCTGGAATCTAGCAAAGCATTATGGCTTGGAACGGCTGCATAATACAGGACAGAAACAAGTTGTATTTTAATTTTTCTCTTTTTTGTGTGTTGTTTGTTTGTTTGTTTTGTTTTTGTTGTTTGCTTGGGATTTGTGGTGGGGTTTTTTGTGGGTGTTCTTGTTGAATTGTTTTTGTGGTTTTTTTTCTGAATATACTTTTTGACACTGTAGGCAGTTTGGGGCATGGTGAAGCACTGAGAGGCTGTGAAAAGGAGCATCAATCTGTATTAAATGAGTTGCATTTTATGATGTTCCTATTCAGTAGATACAGTTTCTAAGTGACACAAAGTCATACATCAACTTCATTAACTTCTGTGGCAGATTAGTTATAATCTATGGATTTATAGGTGACACTTTTACAGATGGTGACTCTGATGGAATGTTCTTTTGACTGATAGTTTAATGTTACTTTGTCATCTGAAATTAAGCAAATAAATTAGCTATAAATTTTGTGTGAAAGTGAAATGCAGCTGTAACAGCAATAGGATGCATATGCCCAAATACAGGTGTGTAGACCTTTGCAAAAATAAATGTGAAATAAAAAATTTAACAGTGTAGTTTAGACTATAATTTTACCAATTACACTGTGTTTTGGAATTCCTACTTGTTCAAGCCGCTTACGAAATAACACATTGCTGAGGGTTATAAGACTGTTGCAGAAAACAGACCGTTCTTTTTATTTATCTATTTATAATAGCAAAATCATTATGGACTTATAGTAGTAAAATTTACTTTCCCATGTTCTAGAAATATCAGAAATTATTTTGATACCAATCCTAGTCCATGCTTAGGCAATGAAATGATGTTTCAGCCTGGTGTTCCCTTCCTGCTCTGTGAAAAGCTCGCTGGATTTATAGCAGATAAAACTGTACTAACAGTTAGAGCTCTGTTGAGAAACAGAAAAGCTGTAGATTGAAGTATTTGGGAATCTCTGAATTTTAGGGGGGGGTCTGAATTGCCATGTCTTCTCTTCCACATGAGGCTGCGTAGCTGGGTGCATCAGAAATTCTCTGAAAGTCTGCTGTAAACATGAAAACTACACAAACCAACAAGGAGCCCAAGAGGAGCAGTGCTTCTAGAACAAGTTCCCTTACTTGCTCTCTGTCTGCCACAAAGGCTTCTTGTGGACACGCAACTGAGGACAAAATAAAAGAACACTGGTAATATCATAATGTTTTTCTGCAACTGCATAGTACTCCCCATAAATTGATAAACAGGGAGAAAAAAGAGAGTATTAAATCCTACATTTTCTTTTGACTGTGTGAAACTTGCAGAAATCACAGCCTGATGCTAATGTTTTTTTTCTTACAGTTAAAAATGAATAATCCCCTATGTTGCTCTTGGAAACACATTCAAAAGGAAAATGTTTGGATGGAAGACTTTACAAATAATTATTTGTTTTCCTGAAAGACACACTATGCAATGTAAGCAAATAGAAATAGCAATCCCAAAATAGCAAGTATTGTTTCTGTTTGTGCTGCTTCATCAGCTAAACCACTTTATGATACTGTTTCTTTATCAAAGAGACATTTAAATCAAGGAAATGATTTTTAATACTAGAGCAGAAATTAATTTCATGCATCTGCTAGCAAATGCCTACTATCAAGAACTGAGTAAATAAATATTTGCACATCTGCTCCTACTATATGAAAACAGAATCTCAAATTATAAAGGAAGTTAGGCTTTGCTTTAAATTGCTTTTTAATTTTTTAAATAATGTAGTTTGCCATTTAAAACATTGCAAAATTGTAACAGAAGTACAGAGCATATGTTTGTATCCAGGGTGAGGTAGAAAAATGTCCTTGATGAGTATAGCATGAACCTTCAGTAGGAGCTACTGCTTTTTAGTTTAGTGTAGTAGTATTTTAGTTTCATATTTGAGCAAGTCTAAATCCTGAATGCGGGGTTACTGGTGAAAGTGTCTCCAAGGATGCTCACTGTCTTCCTTTCTAGCAGTTGAGTAGTACACGCCGGGGCAGAAAGTCAGTGTGGGTCAGGCTGCTCTCATTATTTGAAATGTCATGTTGCTATACATTTATAGAGGCTGCTACACTGTCTGCTCTTTACCTTGGACAAGCTATAGCCGTAAACCCATCTCATTCCTGGGGCAGGAAGGCTGAGGAGCTTTTGCTGCCCGAAAGGAGAGAGAGGCACAAGCAGCAGGTTTGCACTTGGCATGTTCTGAACATTTTAGGACTTTTGTAGGTTTTTCTGTGACTATTGCAGCCATCTTTTGAGTGGATTAAAGGTATCATGTGAGTAGGAACATATCAAGATGTATTGGTGCAGGCTGATGTAAAGTCATGTATAGTCATGTACAGTAGGTGCCTCTTTACTGGTTTATATTCTTTCATAAAATACAGGATGAAATTAAATTTTGGGTGCGTCAGTCTTCCCCAGGAAGCTGTGTGTCACTGTTCAACAGTAACCATCACCAAACAAGTATGCTGGAAAAATTCTACTTTGCTGATTTCAATAGAAAATATGAATACCAAGACTCTTCATAATATATCAAAGCTCGTAAGTGGCATGATTTCTTAGGAGCTGGACAATGGGACAGCTCATCACTAGAGCTGATGGTACAGCCCACTGGGAGCTGTGTGCTGGTCCATCCTTGTCCTGTCACCGGCTCCTAATCTTGGTGCCCAGCTGAGCCAAGTCAGCCTCTGACAGAGGGGGAATCCAGAAGCAAGGACCCATGCTGAGAAGAGAAAGGGAAGAAATTGATTGAGAACAGTTGAAGTCTTTGTGTATGTGTGTGATGAATAGAAATCAGCGTTAGACATAGTGTGTCAACATGCCATCTCTCTGTCACCTGGGCTATACGAGGTTGAGAGAACAGAGAACCTCAGAAGGTAAAAATGCTTTTATGCTGCTCTGGATAAAGGAAAACAGAAGGTTAGATGGGCAAGTCTGGGCCTGGTGTCAGGGCTTAGACTTCTAGCTACAAGTAGACCAGACAAAGTATGGTAGTTCATCTTGAGAGAGCTGAGCACTGTTGGCTAAAAGTACTCGCATGCTGGGAAAATTTGACTTTAGCCTAGTTGACTCTATTTTCTTTCTCAAGTGTCAGATACCTGCTACATTTGAAGACTACATGATAGAGTGGGAAATGGTCTCTGAAGAACAGAGCTTTGCATATATACTTAGGAACTCTGGACTGAATAGAAAATAAATATCCTTCAGCTGTAGCTTTACTGACACAGAGTGTTTTGGGTGGTGTTTATGTTCCATGAATAGCCATAGAGGCACCAGGAAAGATGTGAATGTCTACATAGGAAGGATTGTGCTAGACATCTTATTACATGCTATAAATGGAGATTGAAATATGGTTTAAGTAGTCTGTGCAAGGCATCATTTAAATTAGTCATAGATACTCATACACAATGCTAGCATAGTAACATATTTTATCTCTGACAGTGACTGGGAGTTAATTCTCAGGTTGAAGTTGACTAGTTCTGACTCTTTGCAATATGTCCTAAAAAAATCCTAACAAAGAAAGAACTCTGATCTTGTTCAACAAATTAAGCTGAAGAGCGAATAAGGCCTTTTTAGTAGTAGTTGTATATAATTAGCTGTGATCTCCTGGGTACAGTCCACCATTTAATTCAATTGCTTAAATAAAATCAAGAAAAAAATTCACCCCTCATCTAAGCTAACTTAAAGCATTAAAGGTAATACTGTGTTTATATCTTCAGAAACACAGAGGAGGAAGGTTAGGGAATATGACTTTCTAGTTTAAGGATAAAACTGATGCTTTTAAGTCCTACTGAGAAACTCTTCTAGTTTTCTTGTTTCTCTATTGATCTTCCTGCCTTAATATAAACCGTCACACAAGGTGAATAAAGGATCAGAGGTGTCACTCACCTGCACTTCAGTACACAAGTAAGCAGGCAAGCAGGGTATTTTGTTTGCCTGTTAACGGCAGTAGAAGCAAACATGGTTTCCTTGAAGTCAATGAGAGGTTTAATGTTATCCTTCAGTGCGACCAAGATTTCACGGTGTAAATTGCGGAGGTAGAGTCTAATGTAAAACCTGTAGAAGTCGATGAAATGTCTTCCCAATTTTAACAGGTCTTGCCTCAGGCCCGTAATGGGCATGATGTTAATATTGCATGCAGTGTTGACTCACAATGAGGAGCTCTCATTTTCTTATTTTTCAACAATAAAATACATTTTGTTAGCAACAAGACGACAGATCTGTTCTGGGGTATTGTGAATCATCTGGCTCCCTTTGGAGGAATATGAGGGTACAATATGCATTGTTTTAAGTTTGACACCAAAGACTTATTGGTAGGTGCCACCTTGTAGAATAAATGTGCATTTCAGCTGTCCTGATTTTGCAGAAGACAAACAAAAACCAGAAAAATATTTTTCCAAATTAAAGGCACTAAATCTTAATAGGGAGGAAAAGTGGTGGACACAAATCTCTTAAATAAAAATAACTGCCTCTTTGGGTGGACGAAACAGAGCATGGAGTAAATCTTCTCAAATAAAATACCAGCACTCTGGAGGATTAGTTGCATGCTCTATTTCCTTCTTACAAATGTGCTGTGGAGTGATGGGCAATCACCCTTATTCTGCCTTAGCGAAGGTGTGCTATCTCTGTGATGCAGATACAGCCAATCATCATAAACTTGTTGAACTAGATGCTTTTAAATTGTCGTTGCTTATTAAAGATTACAAAGTGATCAGAGGGTGGAAAATAATAATTTTTTTCATTGAACCAAGTGCAGCCATGCACTAGACCAAAATGTGATGTATTAATTAAATTGGAACCCCTCTTTTAAACAAGCTACACATTGTGTAGGTAAAATTTTTGCATCTTGTTTGGTTTACTGGTTGGGAACGGGTTTGCTTTGAGAACAGGCTGTCACTACAGCATCCAGGAAAGGAGCTGCTTTAACCCACTAGGGATGTGCGGGTTCCTTCTCACTCCATACCTGCTCTGATGTGTTGAGGTAAAAGCATGTGCCTGATTTACTTCTTTCCTCTCCCTCTTATTCCCGCTTCCTTGCCCACCATCCAAAGCCTTTCCATCTGCACACAGGGTAATTGTGTTTCAGCAGCTCTCTTCCTAACATTGCCATCTGCAATGCAGATAAAAGTGCACAACATGAGAATGTATATTATTTCAGACTGAAAAGTATGCATGCCCTGTGTTTTGCTTTCGGTGGATTATTTGCTATAAAGTTTGATCATAAAGACCATTATACCAGACAGAAATGCAAGAAAGGCAAAACCAACAACCTGAGTAAGGAATGTGTCTTCAAAAGGCAGGCCAGCTTATAGTCTCAAAAAGGTCTTGTTTTGTTTTGTTTTGTTTTGTTTTTTTTTTGTGACAAGGTTTATGCCAAAACTGAGGTGAGCAAAAGATACTGGCCTGCTTGGCAGAGGGACACAGAAGGCTTGGAGGTAGGTAAAAGCAAACCAGGAGTAACTTGGTCCCTAAGATAATAAGAAATGCCAACTGTTGCACGTCTGTTCTGAGGCCAAAAGAAAAATTAAAAACAGCCTGTATATCAGATTTTTAGTTGGTTTAAGTCTGTACAAGGAGTGAATCTTGGAAAAAATATCCTTCTATTATTTGTAGAAGATATTCTGTCATAATTTAAACTATCTTCCCCTCCTTGTAAAGAAAACCTGTAATATATGCTACAAGCTTTTTTGGTGTGCTAGAGTATTGAGGTAACCAGTAGCTCAGATACTCTGGACTAGACAGTGTGATAAGAAAAAGTTGGTCAAAACACTTAGGGAACATGACAGGGCAGTGAGAGCTTATTCTGTGCTGTTTTAATGCCCATGAACGTTGTTCCTATAGCCTGAATACTAACCCTTAATGCACTTAATATTCACCCCAAACTGCAAAGGACATCAACATGGAATATAAGTGAAGCTCTTCTCAGTAGCTTGAGGATTAAGAAAAATATTACAGCAGATCTTATATCTTGTAACCACTTATTACACATCAGGAATTCCAGTTAGTGTTTATGCTTAATCCTATATGAAATATTGTTTAAGTAATAGCGGAAATTTTGGGTAAGATATAGTGAATTTACTGGCCTGGCCTACAGAACTTTTACTGATGTTTTTTCTTTATTGGCTGCCTAAATAGGACTTGCATTTTATTGTTTGTGATTAAGAATTAAGTAATATTAAAACCAGTTCTGTCTTCCCCTTCATGACACTAGAGTGAGGCTGGGGTTTTTTGTTTTGTAGAACTACAAGCAGAATAGAAAAGTTGCGAGAAGAGGTATAATTAGGTATTTTTATTACTGTATAGACAAATATGTTTTTAGATAATTCTGAATAAATTCTAAAATAGTAAAATTCTTTTTAAAAAACTGATTTCCACTGAAAGAGTAATTCTGGATAACCACATCAGCAGAGGTGGTTTCTGAGTATGGACTGGCCTTCGGGCTCTGGTGTGCAACCTGCACCTCCACCTCCCAGGATGGAGGAGGAGCAGAGAGGAGAAATACATTACAAGGGGAAGACATCTGTTTTGCAGCTAAGAGCTGTTTCAGCTACTGTAACCTGTTCCTGGTTGAAAAGCAGCATTTGCTGCATGTAAACCTTGTTAATGTTCATGCATTACAAGAAGATTTTAACTGAAAAGATAAAACTACAGCTACTGTCACTGTCTTTTTATGCTAAATAGCACATTATTTTGTAGTAAATGTGTAGATTAATTTTGGAGAGATATAAGAACCATACTCATATAGAAAACAGGAATCTGCTACAAAATACTAGGATGTCCTAGATACATTACATAAAACTTGACCTTTACATGAAACAGAAAAAGGCAGTGAGAAAAAGGCAGAGAATGTCAAACCCTTGCTGTGCCCACAGCTTGATCAGGATGTGCTGTTTTGATTCCCGCATCTTGGAAAGGACACGGTGAAATTAGAGAAGTTACCAAGGAAGGTAAGTCAAATGATTAAGGGGTGAAGTTTCCAATAGACTGCACATTTTCTTTTTGCCTTTCTCTGTGTGTTTTAGAATACCTTAACTTTCCATATTTTCCTATTTCACGCTTTATGGGTTTATAAATTATATGTATAATTTTTTTCTTAAAAGAATATTTGCTTACTTATAGGCAGTGATTCTCAGTAGTTGAATTAAATGCTGGTTTTAAGGGCCTGTGAAGAATAGAGCTTAAAGAAAGAAACTGTGAAGACATTGGTATGTTATCCGTCTCTAAGATTTGACCTCACAGGAGGGCATCTAAACCCATCCAGGAACTCAATGATTTTGCTCTATAAAAGTCTTTGGAAATAGATTTTACCTTTTTTTTTCCTCAGGAACATGATACAGAGCAAAGGAATTGATTTTGGGGAAGAAAATAAGCTCCATAGCATAAATTATGGTAATTGCTGAGTAAAATGCCAATATTATAGGTATTTAGGCCAAGTTAATGTTGCAGTGTCACTATGCTAAAACTCCTGCCCTCTTGTAGTTAAATACACATTAAAACAGTTTTAAGTGGTAGTTTAATGTGTCTGGGTTTTCCAGAAAATAGGACTGGATTTTACAATAAATAATTGCAGAT
>VZTO01015249.1:26068-78336 GCA_013400615.1 Syrrhaptes paradoxus
GACTTGTGGATGTGTGGGGGGGGGTGGGGGGGCGCCGGGGCAGATCATAGCAAAAAAACCCCAAACAAACAAACCCCAAACCCTTTGGTGAGAGTTGAAGTCTTCTTAGTGTTTCTTTACGAGGGTGGTGCCTGACTTTCAGAATTTTGTTCCAAATTCACATTTGCATTTTGGATCCCCTTAAAAGAAATAAAGCCAAAAAAATAAATGCTAGTGTTTAGTGGTGTCCTGCACCACTGATTTTTGTCATTTGAGGATTGAAAAGGATTTTCTTCTTTTTTGGCACCTGTACATGTGGCACATGCTGCTTAAATCGAGGCCTGTGAGTGTATATAGCAAAATTAGCAGAACTGAGTCCAAGCTAAAATATGAGGAAAAAAAATAAATAAAATATTGATGAAAAGAGCCCTTAATTTTCCCAAAAAGTTTAACTGGAGCGCTGCCATGTTCCCTTAATCCTCATGCCCAGAGCGTATGCAAAGTAACAGCTAGGATGGAAATGGTTATTCAGCCCTGAGAGCAGCGATGGTAACACCTCCTTTCAGTCCCATCACCATGCCCCAGCAGCTCTCCTGCAGCTCAGCTCTGCAGTTCGTCACGGCTGCTTACCAATAGGACTTTTTTTTTTTTTATGGCTAATTCCTTCTTGTGTGTCTATGTGCAATGTAGTTAATCTATAACAAACCCTTCCAACTATTTATTTCTGGTCGAGCTTGATTGTTCCTATTACTGGTCAGAGGCAAAGGTGTCATTCCAAGAAATGTGAATGAGATCAGGGATAGAACCATCATTAATGATTCTAAGGAAACATTTTTAAAATGCAATGGTCCTTTTTTTCCCTTTCACTTCTATTTTGATTTGATTCTAAACTTTTTTTTTTTAATGTAAGGAATTTATACTTTATGTACCAAACAAAAAAATACAGTATTTTCTCAGGTCTGAATATTACAATGACTTTTAATTTTTTATTCTCTGAGGTCAGTGCCTCTTTCTGATGCACCCCTTCCTCATCTCGTTTGGTTTTCTCAGAAAGGTCATACCATCCAGACTTATGGTATTTGTCGTTTCTGTCATAGGAGCCCTTGAAGGATTTTTGCCTCAGGTTTTGGTAATATTTAAAAAGGAAAATGAAATTGCACTTGCTATTTAATCTTCAGATTTGCATATATATATATATATGTATGGAATATATCCCATAAATTATGTTCCAGGAAATCTGTGCTTAACTTCACACGTGGAAGGGTGCACAAAAGGTAACCTACTTGTAGGATTCTGATGCCAATCCACACTAAATTGTACAGAAAGGCTCAGAAGTGAAGACCATTTTCTTGGAGACACAATTTTAATAGAGCCAAGTGGAGTGGGATTTCACTGAAATCTGGATTAGATCAAGTACAAAGCTGACCCAGGAGCTATTCTTTGTTACCCAAAACTGTTTTTGAACTCAGCCTTCCTGGTGAAAGTTGGAGTCTAGTGCTAACACTTGTGTATACATTTTGTGAGCCCTATGGCTCATCATGTGTTTTACAGGTGCCTGCAGAAGTGTCCAACTCATTTCTGAGGTGGCTGAGATGCATGTATTTGGATATTTGGATTAAAATTTTGTGTATATTTAGATGGCAGCATCGGTAATGTGTTTCAGGAAAGCTGGGAGTGCAGTTTATTAGAAACATGTGGAAATATAGTATTTATTGAGAGAACCGAGCCAATTCTGATGTTCTTGTCTGTAAAAAATCAGAATATTGAGATACAGCTTAATTTAGTAGAGTAACATAAAAAATGATGCAATTAATAATGCTGGTTATTAGAGTGACATAATCAAATTAAGGTTCATGTAAGAGCAGCATAGTAAAAATAATCAGATAAGAATGATAGGTGTGTATCAACGTGCCTGAGAAGGATTGGCAAAACAAAGACAGACGTCCAGGTGATTTGATGTAAACTAAAGGAAAAATACTATGTAAAAGCTGCTGAGAAAGAAAAATTAATTTTAAAAAATCTCAGAACAAATACATCTGGCTGCTTATGGAGAGGACTAGTGGTGAGGTATAACTCTGAAATTATTTTCCACCATTGCTCTGAGCTCCCAGCTCCAAACCATGCTGCGCCTTGTAAGTTCCAGCTTCCGTATTTGTGATGCAGTAGCAACATCAACAGTGTTTAAACCATAAAGCCGTTGATNGCCCAGGTGGCGTTAATCACTGCGTTAATGAAAACATTCCCCTGGAGAGACACGAAAGGTAGGTTAGAGATCTGCGAGGTGAGACTACAGCAGCTCCCTAGGCAACTCAAGCAGCTTTAATTTAACCCTCTTTTAGATTATCTGGAATAAGCCTTAATTTAGGGTAATGGAAGGAGCATATTGATAGTGATTAATATTAAAATCCCCTCTTTTTTCTTATTGAAAACTAGTGTGAGAGATACCTTCGTAAGGATTTATTCTTTCTTAAAAAAAACATTGGGAATACATTCTTGAATGAGAGGGAATTATGAAGGTTGAGGACATTAGGAATAAACTGTTGCTGTGATAGAGGTCCCACATACGGAAATATAATTTACAAGCAGGGATGAATAGCTACACTTGTGTCTAAAAGAAAGAGAAAAGTGCTTCATTGGGAAAGTATTCATAACGAGAAAAGAAAAGCATCGACTGTCTTCTAATTTTTTTTAAATAATGACACTTTAGATAGGCTTGTGAATTATTAACATTATATGCTGATCTAGTGGACACGACAAAGGACCTAGAAAAATCCTGTACATGTAAAACAAAGGCAAGATTTATGTAAGTCATTTCACCTCAGAAATTCAAGATTTTCTCCATCTCCTAAATCCTAGGTGTGCATAGCTTACCAGATTTTGGCTGTCTTGGATGGGAATCCAGAAACTTTGATTTATGTTTTTGTCATCTCCAGAGCTGCTGTTGCATCTTACTGTTTAGGACTGAAAGGGAATAGAGAGACTACAGTTTTGGCACGATGTAGTAGTCTTTTACAGTAAGATAAATTAAAATAAAATATGTTCACACATTAACTGCTATTTCAGAAATTACTCAGAGCAGGGCACAAACAGGAAAAGCAGATACGAATTATTTATTGTGGCTCTATCACATCATATATAGGATTGGAAATGCACATCATTACTGAAATGTGAATTGTTAGGTATTATAGTGCTGCCTGAAGAATTTATCATCAATGACAATGTTCTCTTCACTGTTGAGGTCAGTCCCAACTATATCACTTCACCTTTTGTAGATTACTAGGTAATCAATTTGAGAGTTCTGTTAAACACCATGTGAAGTTCATTGTTGTCTGGCGATACCCCAGACTGCACATTTGAAATTGCCTGTGCTGGGAGAGGAAGAGGCATCCTCAGATGGCAAGAGTGAATCTGGGTTTTGTAGAAGTTTTTCTATATTAGTCTTTATCCTACTTATGCATCCTAATGTTTTGTTTGCTGTTTCAACTGACACTCCATGTCGAAGAGAGATCTGCTCTTAGTTGTTGAAAATGATGCCCATCATTTTCCCGAGGTGCTACAAATAATGTTGAAACTCATAAGGGATCTGGGTAGTTCAGACTTTCCTCTCCTGGATGCATTACTTTGTATTTCTTAGCATTCAGTTTCTTTTGCTGTCTTGCTGAATATTAATTGAGGCTGGATCTTCATGGGGAGCTCGGGAACGCAGACCTGACAGCATTTGAATTTTGGTAATAGTGTTTCATTTCCATGTTGGATACGGCTCACTGTTAATGTTTTCATATGTCTGTCGTACAGCTTATTCCAAATGTTCATTTTAAGTAATTTTTGACTGGCTAGTAGGATATTTTAAATTTATTTTTAAGCCTTTCTGCTGACATAGTGTAATTTGTGGGAGGCAGATAATTTTCTAAATCAAAGTGGAATTCTTGTGCAGGTGCATATTATATTTCCCTTAATACCTAGGGAGTGGATGAAGTTATATCTTATTACAGTTGAGTGCCGAAGGAAAGGATAGCACTTTGAAACATATATAAATAGGGTATATTTTATTTCAAGCTTCATAAAATGAGATTTTAAACTTTGATTTTATTATTATTACACTATCTTTAATTTATCTATATTTTAGCTGTTATCCATTTAGATTTTTGAAAATTATATTTCAAAGCCTTTTTTTGTACAGATAAATGTAAGGACTAAACATAATGAGTTTAGTATCCCAATGAAAAGCATATTGAAGGATAATTTATTGTCAGGATGAGGTCTGACTTGCGGGGAGATGAGTTTGTTTTGAGCTCGAATACACTTCACCTGACAGTGCAGTTGTGGCCGTGAAACCAAAGTGTACACAATGAATTATTACTCCTGCTTTGGAGAAACTTCTCCATAAGAATGCTGCATTGTATTTACANTGGAAGAGCTTCTTTTGGATCAGCCTCATTTGGTATGATGTTGCTCTAGAGTTCAGGAAAGAGATTCAGTGCTCTGCAGAGGTAGCAAATAACTGCGAGGGTGGCAAAAATACCTTTGGGGTTCAGGATGAAGGGTATGAAGGGGTGAACAAATGGATTTTATTGCAGAACTGCAACATCAGCACTCCTGCATGAAGTTTTCTCAAGGTCAGAAGTGTGGGGCTTTTGCTGCCATCTGGAGTGGGCCACTGCTGATAACCCACAGTTGTTGGTGGCCAGCCACCTCTTGAAAACCGATACTATGGAGGCGACTGAGGGCTATAATAAAAGTATATTGGATGCCTGTTATATAGCTTGACAGCTTATGGGAAAATGATCTGAAGTATATGAGATTCCCAAAATTTAGTCGGGTAATTAAGAGAACCCATTTTGTCAAATTATTGGCCCACATGAAAATCCTTGTGTTCCATCAAAAAAAGGATTATTTCTCTACTGTCCTTCAAGCTTGATTGATGTCTCTTATTGATGTTCCCTGTGCTGTTCATCAGAGGACTGTGCTAATTCTCTGCTGTGCTGGGTGAGGAGAGCTGTATTGTAGAGATCTATGTTATGGCTACAATGTGCCATGACAATGGTGGGTGCATTTGAAAGAGAAAGGACAAATTATGATGGCTCATAGAAAAGGCTGGAATGGGGGGTCTTAAACTGAGCTACAGAAAGTGCAACAGTGGTAGGAGGAGCCAAGGGACTTCCCAGTCTCACAAGAAGGTGCAGGTGAAGGTTACTTTGAATTCACCTTCTGCTCTTAATGACATTATGAATGATAAATTCCAAGTTTATTCTGGGTGTCTGAATGTTTCAGGCTTATAGTGGGTATTAAAGTACTATCTTGAATGCTGTCAAGAGAAGTTGTTAATATAAAGATCTTGCATGAGTGCCTCTGTGCATAAGAAACAGAGGACAGAACTGTGTTTCTGTGATATTAAAGCAAAGCAGTCAAATTCGGCAGATCAGTAAATAAGAAATACTAAAGATCAGCTCCACTGTGTTCTTAGTGTTGTAGTTTCCATCTCTCTATACCAGTGAATTTTTTGTGCCTCCTACAAAGTTTAAAAAATGTTTTGGTAAAAAACTTTCCCTAAGTGTTTTATTAAAAACCTGCTCCTACTGACACATTGATGAAGTTCTTCTCTAGTGGAAGCTCCAATGATTTTAATTTTATCAGGAAAATACACAAAAGTCGAGCAAGAGAAAAACCATCAATCTCTAACAGATCTTTTAAAACAAATTAAAGTGATGACTGAGCTGACATATCCAATTTTCAATAAAGAAGGATTTTCAGCAAGCCACAGACATTACCCAAAGACTTAAATCTGCAAAACCAGAATTCTGCTTGTTTGTTTGCACAAATCAGCTGGGTGGCTGATGTGTAGAACACAGCACTGCAGCGCAGGACAGCTCAGGGTTTCCCAACACTGCAAGCTTCTTATGAGTAACAGATAAGGACAGAAAAGTGACTTTTCAATGAACTGTATATATGCAAGTGATGTGAAGTTTCATGTTTGGCTCATCTGCAATTCAGATAATTAGGTGTAGGATTTGTGCAGTGAAAGCTTAGTTAAAGAACTGTGTGTGGATGTGTTGTTCAGACATAATTCTCCATTGAATAATGCCAAATGTATCCTCAGGGACCTCCATTTGTTGCTTGCTCATTTGAACATATAAATGCTGGAAAAAACCCCAATCCTAGCTGGGAAATTTCCTTCCTCCAAGTTTCCCATTTAAGGACAACACAGGATAACATCCTATAGAAATAGTATTAACCACGTGAACTGTTACATTACAAGGTAGAGTACTGGTGCAAATATTTCACTGCACAGACAGCAGTGCTGTGTGAGAAAGCTCCTTATTGGTCCCTCTGTGAACCTGAAAGGAAATGTTTCTTTGAAAACAACGATTTAGGGCCAGTATTATTGGTTCATGTGCCTGCCTCTGCTTAGGAGACCAAAGAGCCAGTCATTTTTATCCTCTCTAATTCTCCTGCCCAATGGCTCATTCCAGTTTCAGTTAACAGTCAAAGATAAAACCCATGTCCATCAGGTCTCTGTATTCGTGTTTTCTTAATTTCTCTTTTTGTATGTTGTTGTTTTTCATATTGCAAGCAAAAGGATGTCTTTGGCTGAGCACCTAATGACTGAATAAACTCCAGAAAATAATATGCTGATTTCCTAATAATCATGGCGATTACTCTCTCTAACTCTACTAGTGGTCTTAGCTTGATGTGTTTCTAATTAATTAAGCAGCATTTTTTCAATCATGAAGCAGTTTAAAAATATNGCAAAAAGGGGGTTATGACCTCTAATTAAAATGAAAGAAATTCCTCTTTTATAATTATTCAGTGATATTGTACTTTTGATGGGTGTCTCATGGAACAACACCAGCAGAAGGCAGGATGTTATTGATTACTAAAGAGCTGTGCTCCTTGAGGCACTTCAACTTTTTACAGGTAAACTTTATACAGTGTCTCATGTATAGGATATAAATCTTTCTCGGAGATGGACTGTAAGTAACAGCATCATAAAAATGACTGTTGAATATTCCTGGTAATTTGAAGAAAGCTTTGAAGGTCACCCATTAGGCAGCAGAGAGTGGGTATCAATTTATTTGGGAATTTCTGCCTGGTTAAATGGCTGTCAAGCGTGACAGCTGCATTTATAGCAAGAGTTAATGTCTGAGGCTTTTTCAGGACTCTGTGACTCTCCTGACCTAATCTTTATTTTAGTCACATACTTTCATTTTCGGTGGGGACAAGACTAACATGTCACAGGAATGGATTGATTCTTGTTTTTCATTTTAATGGGTCTGTTTCCACAGGAAGCTGATTTTGTTGGTATTGATATACTCTGGGCCCATCCTATTAACCGGACAGTCCTGTAATGAAGGCATTAGTTTAAAGCCCTCTAGAACAAGGGTAATGGAAAGTTCATCAAGAATTACTGTGGAGTTATAAGGATTAGGCAAATGTTCAACAGCTGCATTTCCAAAGTCCGTGTCATAATTTAATTGGGAATACTTCCTCTTATGTCAGTTCCACAGAAGAGACTTTTGCTAAGACATTTTTGAACATACTTCATTTTTGCTGTGTAATTTGTCACGATTTAAGGTTATCTTAAAAGTACACTAGTTCCTTCTTTGCGAATTTGCTGGTTGTCTCTTATAAATCCACCTTGCTCCAGGTTAAGAGAATTTGTTATGTATCAGAAATTCTGTATAGATTTTCATTTGTTACCGGCACACTTTTTTCTTTCTCTTTAGAAGGATACGCACTTTGTCAGCAAGGAAATATTTTTCTGGAAATAATTTAATTGGTTAGAAAAAAGGCTCACTCTTTCTTTTACTCCAACAAAAAGAGCACCCGTGATTTTGCTTTGTGAAGCATGACAAAATGTTATGCGCTCAGCCGTGGACTCAATTTCATTTTATCCCATCTACAAAGCTACTTCTGCTTTGGAGTTACATCTCAGAACCCTCTGTCCCACACCCCCACTCGTTATTTTGTTGTTAAATTTGAGTTTGAAGGTTCAGTGTTTTAAAATTGGAAGTAAACTATCAGCTGGAAGATCCTCCCTTCCAAAAGAGATTCTGAACTTTAAAGTGCTGAAAGTTGAATTGTGTCTCATTGCTTTGAATTATCTCAATTCCTGCTGGATGCATAACTCACATTTTAGTAGAGTCTGCTAATAGGTAGCTCCCAGCATTTTGTAAATTGTTATATTGTATTTAAGAAGCTGCAGGTGAGGTAGGGAAGAAAAGAAGAAAGAAGTAAACTGAACATTAAATAACAGCTTGAAATAGGCTGAATGCTAGATGTATTACTAATGTTACTTTCATATCCCAGTGCTAAATCTGTTCTGTAGCCAATGCTACCAAAATGGTCTGGTGGTAAGTTTTCCTTGTGTCTGTGGTGGTATAGTTCTGCCCCGGGGGAGAAGCTGCCTTTGGAGTTTAGATTTCAACATCTAAACTTTTTCCAAGTTGCAGATTTCCTGCTATGATAGCAAGAAAATACTTCTGGGATTTTATGAGTCTTGAAATATTATTCTTGATTAATCAGCACTTTGAGCCCTCATCCACAAAGATATTTGTCTGCAACTAATTCTTAAGGTTACTTCATCTTATTATCATATTAAGCCCATTCATTATTGAGGGGATCTAGTCTGAAGTGACCCCATGTTTTGCTTTTTTCCCCCAGCTTTTTGTTAAAATAATATATTACATGTTCTTGGAAAGATGTCGTTTAGTGTCACTTCACTGAGTTGATCAGTATGGCGTTTTCAAGAGAATATCAGTCTTGATTACAAAACTGTTTCTGTTCAAGTTTGTGCATATTGTGAAAAATTGAGATACCAAAAGAGGTAGCTTGTGAGTTTTTATGCTTTCAAATCTAATCATATTTTTTGACATGGCATTAAATGTTGAAGATTGGATATATCACAAACCCTGGCTCATTCCATTTTCAGTAATAATCCTCCTCGATTAAGACTTATAGTTAGATTGTACCAGAGATCAGAAATCATTTCTCAATGGAGTGACATTTATATAATTTTTTTTAAACAGTTGGGAATTATCCCCATTCAAATGAAAATGAACATGATGTTTGCATCCTTCTATTTCTTTAAATACTTACTCCTTATTTCTGCGGGAAATAATATTTTAAGCTGTTGTTTTAAAATACAATAGTGTGAAGGAACATCATAACTCAGTCTATAAATCTGAGGCTGCTGTTTTCTTTGCAATATAACGTCAAACTGCTGTTGTGGATTTGCTAATCATGGTTAGTAAAATACATTTTTTACCAGATTTCTGAAGGTTAAGATTACAAATATTTGTATAACAGAAATGTATATAAGGGACAAACTTGAAGAATTTTTACTTTTTAGCTGAAAGGTCTACAAGAGAAACAGACAATTCATATTAGGAAAACAGAAGATTCAGTCTAATTGCTACTTTAAGACTTTTTAAAACTCACTTGGAAATCAATAGGAAAATTTCCTCTGTTTCCAAAGGGAGTTTGGTTAGATCCTGGGGGTGAGAAAAAAATGTGTATGAGAAATAAAGATAACTAGATTCAATAGCATCCACCATCATTTGCTCAGGACGGTGTCTTATTTTTTCCAGTCCAGAGGAATAGAAGAATGGGACAGTCAGCAGTGCCCAGGCCAGTGGAAGTCACCGACTGCTTTTCCAGGTGATTTGAGATACAGACCCGACTTTTTCTTACCCCATCTGTGCTCCTGAAGGTGGGAAAAATATCAAAGCAAGAGGCTGCTAGAGCACTGCTAGCTGAGCTGGTAATTTTCTTATGAATGGAATTTCTGTGAGGCAGCAATCTTACCTTGACCTGTAACAGGGCTTTTGAACCTCTGTACACAATTGTTCAAATACCTTCTGTTCAAACTTATGTGTTTCACTGAGTGGCAGAAGCTTCTGAATTCAAAGAAGTAAATTTCATTACGTGTGTTCAAACCTAATTCTGTCTGTATAAAAAAAATTAGGATCTATATTTCATAATGTATTACTCAACTTTTATGGATCCAGATGTGCAGCATTAGCAAAAGATTAAAAGTATATAACAAGTGGTAAGTTGTTTACTATCTACCATCATCTTCTGAGAGGTGGTGGTAGGTAGATAGAAGGACTGACTCTGAAGGTTTAGACTCCTCTTTCAGTACAAGTCACTGGCCTTGTGGTGTTCTACATTGGAGTGTGCATCACTAATACAGTCAGTATGTTGTATTTGAACTATTGCATTTGCAAATGAAAAAATACTACAAGAATTCAATGAATAGTGGAAGTGTGCGCCCCTGGTATTTACTCTTCAACTTCATGAACTTTTTACTTATGTATATACAGTTGATTAACTATTAATTAATTTAGGTGTTAATTCTTAGCAAATTTAACAGCAAGGAGAATATAAATGGTAAATTAAATTAATTACTCTGTAGTAAAACCCCACAAACCTGTTCTTTCCACATATATATATGTATATATATAACTCAATTAAAAATAAGATAAAACTCTTCCTTTTGTCTTAATAGGCATGTTAAATTAGCTATTTCCTCCTAAGAAAAAACACGCTTATAAACAAACCTCGTAATCTTTAGGAATGGGAAAAGAGTTGATTTCTTGTCCCCTGCTATTTGTAATCTGTGATTAAGTGGTGTGAAATGGGGCTAAGCCTTCCTGTTGGTGCCTTAGAGTGCTTTCTCCTCCCCTGTGCCCTCAAAATATGTCTGGAACAAAAGTAGAGCATGGCACTACTAATCTTCATTTTCTCCATAGCATTAGAAAAATCTTTTATAGAAATGTAAACTCTAAACAAAGCCTGTCATTTGTTTAATCCCACAAAGCTGTAACTCTTATAGAGGCATAGATAAAAAGAAAGAAACCTAATTATACGTATTTGCCACATTACACAGTAAAAGTAATTGGAAGATGTCTTTCTGTCTACATGCATAAAGGTAATTTCTTGGGTCCTTTTTGTTGTATGTGCATTTGATTGAATTTTCAAAAGTTGTCATCCCAGTGATTAGAGGTTGGACTGAAAAAGATTTGAGTCAATATTCAGATAGACATATTATCAAATATGCTTAAAGTGTCCCTAAAACCCATGTTATTCATCTGCTTTGCTATTGTTATACATGAATTTCATTGCCCTTGTAACCCATACAGTGACCTAAGAAGTTTCATAGAAAACCTTCCTTCTCGGTATATTAAGCAGTAGGTATGGTGAATGCATGTTTTGTGGAACCAGGCATATAAATGCACAATGACAACTCCTTGTGAACACACATCACTTCTAAGCTCCTGCTGAACAGTGCTGATCCCTTGTGCCAGTACACTGCATGTGTGACCTGTCCCACATAGTCCCGTCTCAGAGGAGCTGCCTGTGTGCAGTGGAGAATGGACTGTGTCGTTACACTGGATTTCTTTACGTAGGAGGGTTTCCATGATTTAATGCAGTAATCTGGACTAGCCTCCTGTTCTGCTCCATTGTGTGCTTGCATATTGAATCATGTCCTGGTGAAAACACATAGCTGCCCATGCTTCTGCATGACTACATCAAAGAGACTGAGACATCATGTCCTAGCATTTATGCAGCATGAATAAAAGCTTAATTTTGAAGCTATCTAAGTCTTATCACATTGTTATATGTGATCATAAATTCAACTTATTTACCAATTTGATTGGGAAATGTTCCATGTTGCAAAGGTATCACCTCCTTTCACTTAATTCTTGTGTTGTACAGCCTAGGATAAACATGTTTTATTGACTCTGATTTTTACTTGCATCAGGATAAATGGGAAAGCATATTGCTATCAAACTGTCTAAGTAAACTTCTTTTCCCAGGGGAATTGCAAATACTTAAGGTTAAGTAAAATATGCTGTAAATAAAGCTTTGGCTGAAGCAAGTTTATAAAAGAGATGATTATTATTTTACTAAGAGTGACATAGTACCAGATGAAAGGAAAATATCACAAGAAACTAGCCAGATGATAAAATAACTGATGGTCACCAAATATTTGAGAAGACTGACAGAATGAAAGATATAGTAGATTAACTATGTGATTCATAGCTCAAGCAACCTTAGACTGCAAAACTGATATCCAAACCCTTTTTGGAGGCACATTGACCGTGGGAACCAGAGCAGGTTCTTGGACAGGGAATAGTGGAGCCCATCCTTTGGGTAGTACATAACTTCTAGAGGTTAACAGAGATGTCCTTAAGAGGACACATTGAATTTGTTCATTTTCTTACTATTCATTTAGATGTAGAACAAATGTTTCCTTAGATGGCCAATTCTTTATGACAGAAGCTGTGTTCCCTGCTTATATTCCAATTCACATGGTGGGGCTATGGGACCCTCATCATTACTGCAATATTAGTAGCACAATAACAGGGCTGTGTCAAGGGCAGTGAGAATTTTGTCTCCAGTGTCAGATGCACTCAACAGCCTCACCTTGGAAAGCAGCGGCTTTGATTTTAAAAAAAGAAAAAAAAAAGAAGCAAAAGGATAAACCAGAAGGAGCTGTTTCCATGGTTTGAACAAAAAATTAATCTGCTTGACTGTCCAGTGAGTAGTACTAGAATTTAGAATTTAGTATGGTGGCATGAGTTATGGTACAGTACTGAAATATTGGAGCATTGTCTTACTGTTTCCATTTAAAGAAGGCATAACTGTTCTAATACAAAATGAAAATCTTAAATGTGTAGGAGCAATATATTCATATAAAGAAATATGTTACACTTAATAACTTTGTATGCAAAGTATTTGTTTTATTATTTATCATTATTAACTTTCCCCCATCCATTCAGCTACTCTTTTCCAGTATGTGCTGATGATTTAAATCACATAAATTTATATCTTTTGTTTTCCTGAACCACTTTTCTAAGTAACTGGGCTTTTTCAATAATTTATTTGTAGAACATTCTAACTACCAATACCTCTGTTCCCATGTCACGTATTGTGTCCTATTTTTATTTTTCAGTGGAATGAAAACATTTTAAATTAAAGTTTGAAATGACAATAATCACTATATGTAGGTATATTCAGTACTTATAAGTGTTTCTGTAAATAATTTGTCTCTGCAGTTCCTCAACATATAGAGGATGTTCACAATAGAGTTGTTCTACTGCAGGTACTATCTAATAATAGGAAAGTACTTGTTTTCTATTTTCTCTCACAGCAGGGGGATTGAAACTAGATGATCTTTAAGGTCCTTTTCAACCCAGGCCATTCTGTGATTCTGTGATTCTATTAGTCAATTGTACCTGTTAATTAAACCCCATTTAATTGCAAAACATTCTATTTAAACCTTATTGTGGAAAATATTTCTTAATATATACATGACTTGTTTAAGTGAATAATTCAACTGCATATTTTTATTAATAATTCACAGACAAGATATTCCTGTAATTTCCCCAATAGCACTCTTAGCTGGTTGGCTTGACTGATTTCATGGCATTTTCTTCTTTAAGAGGCTGCCGCTCCACTGGTGTAATTGGCAGAGCCCCATTGACTTCAGTGGAGCCTCAGCAATTCTTATCAGGATTTATTTGCATCATTAAAGGCGTTTAAAAATCTGGTCTTGTAAAGAACAGATGATGCGATATTAAAAGAAAGTCAAGCTCATTGTTTCATGAAAAATCCTTTGACAGTCATCAGGTGAGGGAAAACTCCACTTTTCCTGGATTTTCCTTCTCTCATCGGTCATGTGAGGGGGTCAGAGACTTGGCTGGGGACTCAAAGTGCCCCCCTCCCATGCTGTTGGCATCACTGGTGGGGTCCTGTCCTCCTCCTGATAGCTCCCCTACTCCTGCCACTGATGCTGCCTGAGAGCAGCTCAGAAGACTCTGTTTGCCCCAAAGTAATGAGTGCATACTTTCATGATTGCCCTATCAACAAGATACAATCTCAATTGTTGGTTTAACTAATATTTATGATTTATAAGTACAAATTTGTTCATGACACTTTCCTACTCATTAAAATAGGAAAGTGATAAACAAATCTGTTTTCCATAGTTGTTTCTGGTTATTTACTTTTTCTTTTAGTGCTTCACTAGTAAGGCTTGATGATCTTTGGCTTTCTGGATGTAGTTATCTTATTTAAAGAGGCACGTGTGAAGTGACTAATTTAAGCTGTAAAAAATTGAATATTAGCACTTTAATTTTAATGATTTTGTGATGTGCTGAAAAAAATGATCCACAGAATAATGCCAAATAGAGCAAAAAGATTTTTTTAGCACTCAGTCATGTGTGGGCAAAAACTCCAAAAATGTTTTCTTAAAGCTAAACACTTACCCACAGTTATGTTTAGTTATCTTACTAATAGAATTAGTTCTCAATGAGTTGTAAATTCAGTTTTCCCTTTGAACACCTATCAATATATATGACTATAGTATACACAACATGTGCAGCATCTCAGGTCATTCATTAGGCTTGACCTACATTTGTGCTTACAAGAAATGGGCAAATTTGTGGTGACGTAGCTGTGAAAGAAGAATGATGGTTGCTAATAAAATGTGAGAATCCAAAAACCCCATCTATTTGAGCACAGTTAGAGAGAAGTTTCCTAAAGCGGAGTTCATTTGCAGTGCGAGTTGCTGCACTTGCCCCTGTAATAAATGTCAGCGCTGCTGCAGTGATCATAGTTTAGCCTCATGATGTGGTAATGAGCCAGCATGGCACAAATATGAAAACAGAGTAAATAAATATCCAAAGTAGTACGGTAGTGTGACAGACACTGTGATCAGATACATAATGTCTGATTCAGAGGCACCCCCCGAAGAGCAAAAGTTTTTGTTGCTTAAAATGTCATAAAAAAGGTAAATTGTCTTGCATGGGCATCATGCTTGTTTGATTTAAACACTGTTTAGCTCACTGCCTAAAAGGCTATTTCCATTTTTTGCTCATGTGGTTCACCCACAGTGCAGGAAGCTATGAGAGCTGAAAATCTTGTAGAGCTGTTAAGGCTGTTCTGTTTCAGAATTGATGCACAAGTCAGCCAAGTAGTGCACATACTTAAGACACTCAATTGATGAAGCAGATTTTGATCTTCACGAGTGCACATCTTTTTACTTTCAGTCACTGGCTCTCCTATATGAGAAGGAGCAATATTCAGCAAAGCTGAGGACACTAAACAAACTTAAACAAGCCTTCAATGCTTGAGATGGGCATTAGTGGATCTTGAAGTTTGATTATGAAAGTTCTGGTATTCAAGTGTATAACTTCCATGTTTTTTTCAATAAGTCACCATTGGATGTAAGGTAAATAGCTTGACAAGACTGCAGAATGTCAGAAGAAATGCAGTGGTTCTGAATGGTCAGTATTGAAATGCAACTTCTGAGAGGAGTCAGGACTTGTCTCATGGCTGGGAAAGCAAGAGTGCAACATCGAGGGGCATTTTCCTCCTACATCAGCCTCTTTTGGTATTTGGGTATAGATATATGCCCAAGCTCATCCATGTTCTTATCTGTGTCGTGTACCAATATCACTTTTTTTTTTCTTGTAGTAACTTCCGTTAGGCCAAGAAATACTGTACTACAGAAGGAGGATAAACATCTAACAACACTATGAAGGAGGGACAAAACTCATGGAGAAAAAAATTAACGGGAGAAGATTCTGTAAGTTCTGGGCTGAGATTTTTAATGGGTTTGGGGATTTGTTTCCTGAGTATTTGTGAGTTCTGCTATAATCCAGTATGATTTTTGTTTTATTTTCTTGGCTACTGGTCACTATATCAAAAGTATTTTCCTCTGGGACATTGCTAAAATAGCATCAATGAGTCTGTTCTCCAGCATCATTCCACTTACCTTCCCTAATGGCCACATTCCCATCCTCTAATGGTGTGGTTTCTATATTTATGGGTTAGCTCATGATATTTCATACACTTTTCGGATTTAGCATTTGATTCATAGTTACAGGTTTGAGTGTGCATTCTGCATAATGAAGGAAGCTCACTAGCAGGACGTGTGACCTTTGCAAACTTAAGAAAGGCCCCTAGCAAGGAATCTCTAATAAAAAGTATCTCCAAACTCTGTAGGTTCATGAGCCCAAGGCAACATTGAGCACCATTAAATTATTGAAGGGCAAGGAACAGACTATAGGCACACAGCAATACTGTGTGAGGAATTAAATGTAGTTAAAAAAAAAAAAAAACCAACCTGTTAAATTGGTTTTATTTGTGGGGCTTATTGTATGAATATTTCATTGCTAAAAGACAGTCTGAACTCAGCAGTTCTTTCCATTTCTTCCTCTTTTCTTTTGGTCATTTTACTCATTCTCTTCCTCTTTGAGATTTTCTGGTAACATTGTTGGAAGTGATAAAAGCACTGGGTTGTGATGATGAGCTCTGCTGTTTACTCAGTGACCATACAACGTGCCAGCCCAATTCAAATTGACATTATAGACAGGGACGTTCACTCTCCCTGATCATTAGCATTTGGAATTCCTATTACTTGTGGGTGTTTAACTCTGGGATTCAGATTCACAAATGGAATGGGTCCTAGGGGGCAAAAGGAGATAAATCTTTGGTGGCACTGTTTGCCAGTGAAAGGTTTGCAGCAGCCATTGATTGAAATCTTATCCAAAATGCAGTGAGGTCAATGGAATGACCGTCAGTGACTTCAGCGGGATCTGAATAAAGCCCATGGTGCGCTGCTTATGGCTAAAATGATGAATCAACCTCAAGGACCTTCCCTCCTCCTCTCAGGCTAAATAATGCCATATGTTTGGCTGTATACTGACAATGCTGAAAGCATTGCTCAGATTACGTTTGAGTTAATGGATATTACGTGATTAAAACCAAAATCTCCCCTGAGAAAGCATTGCAAGTAACAGGGGGAACTCCTAGAAACACAAGTGGTGGATGCTAATCCCATTATATTGGACAAACTTCTCTAAAATCAGTGTGTTTAGAGCATTTCTGGACTGGTTCCCGGTCTGGAGCATAGATCTAAATTGCCATGACCTAGCTGCAGCATTAAAAAGCCTAATGGAGTGCCTGCTAAACCAGGATACTGGTGCATGATGCTAGTGAATAGCAAAGGAGCTCCTGTGAAGATGTTTCATACATTGTGTAAGCTCTAGGGATAGAACCTATTTAAATATCTACAGGTTATGTAGTGCTTTGCATTCCTGTTTCCTGGTGCATGACCAGGGATTTTGCCCGCTACTGAAGTGCAAATAAATATAATCATCATCGCTATCAGCACAGATTTTCTGCTTAGCTTACTCAGTCCTCAGTTCTGAAACACTCTTGGACTTAAATGGTTTGCGTAGCAAATATGAAAAGTGGCTCTTAGAGCTGCAGTGGCAATTCATTTGTAATATTGCTGTTTAAGTTGCTCTACTTGTGCTGCATCACACCGTTTCTTTGAAGAAACAAGTTGTTATGGCTTCTGTTATGTGTATAACTCCAAAAAGCTTTGTGGAAATAATACAGATAAGCTAACACTCATAAAAAAAAATTGCAATGTTTATAATAGCACAAGAACATTCATATTTATATTTCACATTTTACTTGTACACAGCGGATAGAATTGATTTTGTGCCGGACTCAGTGCTTTAGCTGCACTATCTTCACTCTTGCAGGAATAAAAAGCATTTTAATGGAAGCAGATACTGTTGTTCTCTTACAGGAGATTTGTTATATTAGTTTCAATTTAAAAAGAAAAGCAAGTGGAATGGGAAGTTCAGTGGCGAGACAGGAAACCTCTTTGTCTTTCTTTGAACTGTAGGCAAAATCACTGCCAACAATAATACTGGCTTTTGGGAGCAGTTTCTGGGCGCTGAGCTGCAGCTTTGTGCGTGGAGCGGTGCAGGGTCAAGGTTCCGGGGATGGGTGTCACCCATAAGCTGGTAGCCTCTGCTTTTAGCCTTCAGGTTTTGCAACAAAATGAAGAGCACGGACCATCTTCTGCACCTAATGTCCACCATCAGTCTGGTTTGTGCACACATGCGTCTCTGGAGCATCTCTTAAGCTTGGCAGGAGAGAAGGGATTGAACTTGAGAGGTGGTGGAGAAGGGGATGAGCAATGCAGACTCGCTCGTTCTGGGCAGTAAGAGTGCCCTAAGCTTGATATATAAACATACAAATAACCCAGCTGAAGCCCTTTGTGCGTAATGTCATTAGCAATAGAAAAAAAGTGAACGTGTGTTTGATTTGTGAAAAGTACGTCATGTTCCAGAGATGGTTAAAAATATATAATAAATACTTGCCTGGGGGGCTTGTAAGCAGAGGCCCTAGAAGGAGTGCATCAAGGTTCTTTATGCAAAATGATTTTTATAATGGCTGAGGAAGAAATTATTTATTAGTTCATCAAACATAAAGGCACAGTTAATGACAGCATACATTGTAATCTTTATTGTGGCACAAAATTAGCAATCTCTGCTTCTATCAGTGCAGTAGCTGAGCACAACTTGTAGAGTATTGAGTATGATTTATAAGAATAACACAAAACACACCTTTTCCTATCAAAATTAGTGAATCCAAGTAGAGATAAACAGTGAATGCATCTAACCAAGAATCTGGTCCTAAAATATCAAACTGTAAACCAGCAACCATTTCTCCCAGCAAGGCTTGTGCCATTTGCCTTGACTTGTATGGTGGCTGCATGGGCATCACTGCTGGGTGGAGGCAGTTTGTGGTTTCTCTTTCCTTGATCCCTGGTTAGAAGAAACATTCTGGGGATAGAGGTGCTGTTCATACACTGAGGGCTGTCTGAACCTCTCTGCTATGGTATCACTGCATGAGAGCAAATAAATTAATTCAGGCTTGCATGCCTAGGCGTATCAGGAGTATTTCCAGGGGTTTGCCTCTCTAGGATACGTGCTGTGTTCAGCAGATGATCTCTCCTCTAGTGTTGGCTGGCACTAGTGGTTTTGACTGTGATCTTGCAAGTGCTCAAGTTGTTTGAAACAAGAGGCATTGATCAGAACCACGTAAAATGTTTATTTAGCATCAACTCCATGCTGTAGACTCTGAAGATGGACTTCTACAAAGTAACTAACGGCCTTCCTTAAATTAATTAAATTAAGTAAATGTTGGTGTATGATGACTTCGGAATTTTTAGCAGTCAACACTAAAAGTGTTTGAGATAACTGCAGGGGAATAGTTACATTTTGAAAGGATGATGAAAGCCCAAATCCACAGGTCAGAGTCATTGCTGTCAACCTGTTCACCGATGTCACCATAAATGAATAATGCAGATTATTAGGAAGTATGGCATATCCTAATATGCTTACTATCATTAGGGAAAATGGTACAAGGTAATTAGAAATTCATGAAGAGTATATACAATTAATGTTATCTGCTTACAACACGTTAATGATTAGTTTCAGATACACTACTCCTCATAGTACTTATTGGTGCTTTCATTTTTTCTGAAAATAGTAATTGAGATAAATATTTTAAAATTTAAGTAAGGCAATATTTACCTTTGGATTTAAAATTTAGGACTTGTCATACTCAGCAATGTTTTCTGGCTGTTTCCAACTTAGAGTGAAGTCTTTAGGTGTGTTCGCTTCCAGCAGCTTAATCTTTTTTGGTAGGGTTTTTCTTTGCATTCAGCATTCACTTGCACAAGCGTGTCCTCCTGGTCTGGGTGTGTGGCTCAGTTGCAGATCAGAAAGCTTGTGCTTGAAGGGAAATATCCTTCATCAGGAGACGGAGACAACAAAGTCTTTGCCTTCTCCAAAAATGCCAATGAAATTTAGTTCCAGAGACATGAACAAAGCCAAGAAAGCCAAAATGAAAGGACAGCTCCAGATGGGAGAAGTACCTTGTCCCACCACGCTGAATTCTGCACCCTGTCCCTCTGATGTTGGGTTTGTGGTCATGGTATTAAATGCTCTGTTAATTAGTTTGCTACATTTTGGAAATTAACTGGTTTTTGGCTATTGGTTATGCTCACTGTAAGTATTACAAGACAAAAAAATATTAATAGTGATGTAATTAATCTTATATACTGGGACTGTGTGGGGAACTGAAGTACTTTACATAAAGATTAGTGTATATTTAGACTATATATATCCTATACATCCATATATATTTTTAGAAGAAAAGCAAGCCTGAGGTCTAACTCGCACCTGATCAAAAAATTCTCACTGATTTCAGAACCTTTGAAGGAGAATTTAAGTGAATTTAGGAAGATATTAACTTTGTTTTGGAGATGGATGGGATTAAGAGGTCAAACTGGAAAGTAACAGAGCAGAATAAAGCCTGAATCTGACAGACCAATCAGTTGTTTTCATAGACTTTTAAGCAATAAAGTGCCATTATAAACATCTTTCCTGACCTCCTGTGTGTTGCAAGCCAGGAAATTTAATCCGTGACTCCTGCATTAGAGGAAACTGCTCAGCTCTATTTCATAAACTGGTTGTCGTGTTTGTTTTGTTGGGTAATATTTTACTTTCTCAGGGTATAGAATATCAGCCATTAGAAAGCCAATTTTGGCTCAGTTTGCTGTAGACTTGTTTTAAACATTTTTATATATGTTGTATAAATAAAGGTTTCATAAAACAAAACCTACTGAAAACAACATGGTCACTTCATAAATTTTTTCCTTCCTCCAGAGAGCTCTTTCTGTTTGCTCAAGAGTCTGCTCCCACTTGGACCCCTCCTATGCCTGGTTTTCCCATATATCCAAGATGAAAATTCTCATCGTAGTGAAATATTCACAAGAGAGACATCGCCATTATTACTGAAGTAATGCCACAAAATGAAGGTAAGGCTCACTTGCCAAAGAGGTGCTTTTTTGGAAAGTCACCTCCAGATCAAGAAATTGGGCATAGCAGGTTGGAGTCCCAGCCAAAAGACAAGTCAGAGGGTCAAATAAGCAGGAGAAATGGCTGAAGAAGCTACTTTGTAGGGACTATTACATCTTCACATTCATTGTAAATACAGAAGTGTGTGCCACACATCAAGAAAATCTATACATACCTGCACACCTTCAGTGACTGTATTTATCTTCCTCCATTTGATTGAAACAAGAGATGTGCAATCTCAGAGAGGAATTTAGGCAATTAGAATATTTTACTTAATCACACTATATATTTTTAGATAGAAAGAAATCTGAATTTTCTATGAAAATTTAAATACAAATTGCACACAATATATTTGGATCTCTGAATATAGTAAAATGTAGTCAAACATGAAAGGCAAAGATTCACTAAATTAAAGTACAATGCCCTGCCAACACTTGCTTCCTGCAGAGGCTGATTTAAGAGTTTGGTGATTTTGTTGGTTGTTTACATCAGTATATCTGTATGTTTTGCATGTGGCATGAGCACAGGATACAGAACTCTTGCTTCTGGGCCCTGGAGAGCATCAGCTGTTGTTGTGCTGCTGACGACCTTCATGCGGGACTGAGACCCTACACAGGTTCAGGGGTCTGCTGTTGCAGAAAGGGAGCTGATTTTAACAGCTGCTCCAGGGTTTCACTTTGTAATAGCATCCTTTAGACTATATCTCAATATTGTGCTTGTCATGACAGAGGTAACCCTAGCTGAATTACTTAGATAAAAAACGTGTGGAATTACATCTGGGTAAATGGCGTATGATATGTTGACAACGAGTTAAAATCTGTTTTCCCCTGATAAATGCCTCAGCTTCTTTCTTCATTTCATAGCTGCAACAAAGTCACTTTTCTAGATAATAGAATTCGTCTGCCATTTTGAAGGTATAACAAAGAATTGTTGTAGTCTTAACTTCTTTTTCAGATTCTCAGGCTGCTTTAAAGCTTTTCCAGTTTTGAAATAACACCACCTCTTGTGGAACTATCAGCTGGACTACTTAACTGCTGTGTTGAAACATTGTGTTTTACGTAATATGATTTGTGCTGCCCAAATTTATGGAAACACTTTGTTCTGTGGTATTTTTGCAATCACTGCTTTATCTTAATTATAATAATAAGTAATTTGCAAAAGGTATTGAAGTGGAAAAATAAACAAAGTAAAAAGAAAAATATCAGATAAATACCAGAAAGGACTATTACCGATTTCACTATCATTAAATATTTTTGATTTTTAAATAAGCTTTTCAGACAAAGCAATGTATTTAACTCACTAAAAAATATGTATTTTAAAAAAATAGATAATTATTATTCTGATCCTGCGAGGAAAGAATGAAAATGCTAGAAAACATGAGTTTGTTTCATTCAGTATAGACCAAGAGTAAGAACTTAAAAACCCTATGAAATACTGTAATTCAGTGATAGCGTTTGTCAGTTCGTGTCACTTTAGCCCCAGGTCAGCAGCCAGGTTTCCAGCAGCAGCAGAGCCCCGATGCAGAATGCTGTTTGCAGAAGATGCTCAACGTCTTTCAGATCCAGCATGGTGTTTGTGCAAGGATCTGCTCCGCACCCACGGGGCCCTTCTCAAACAGTTTGACAACTATACAAAACACAACTGCCCCAAACCTAAGTGCTCCTTGACTTTATAGGCAGACCATAATCTTTCCTGAGGAATTAATTAGAATTCAGTCCTATGTATTGCAGCAAAGAATGGTTATGGGATGCTGTCAAGGTTGAGAAAAGCTAACTGCTTTAGTAACCAGGAGGTGATTAAATTTGTACGTAACTGGTTGGAAAATGTTGTGATACCTTACATCCCAGAGTTTGTGCTCCTGACTGCAGAGGGTCAGGTTTGGTGCTGGGTAGGAAGTAGTGACTTGGTGGCTTCAAGCTGAGGCCATGGGGCTGAGCAGGGCAGAAATGGCCAAGGTTCTTTCTGATGGCTTTGTGATGGGTTTGGACACCCACAAACCAGGGCGATAAACCAAAACTGCAGGTGTATTTGTGAGGAGGCACTTACAGGTCTGGGGGACCTTACCCAAAGAAAGCTGGGGAGGCCCCAATGGATCAGGCAAGTTTAATCCTGGATGACGCACTGAAATACTCGAGGAAGGATGAACTCTGAGTGATTTATTTCTGGCTTATGTTTCCAGGTGAGTTAATAAAAATTCATTTCAGTTAATCTGCATGCGTTGAGTATTGTCTGTGTGTCTTTGTGGCTGGAATGATGCTTTGGTCATGTCTTGGCAATGCTGTCAGATCTTAAATCTTCTTATGTCCGTGAATTAGAAGAATCAACCTCTTCAAACACATTTTAAATTGATCTGTGATTAGACCACATAGCTCTTGGACAAGGTACCCTAGTATTAGTCAATTTGACTTGGAAAGATGACGATTCAAATTACAATTGAAAGATGACCTATATTGAACAGCTGCAGAGTGATTTTTTTTTTTTTTTTGTTAGTGTGCCACTCTGTTTGTGAAGTCCTTGCTGAGAATACTAATATCTGAGCCCAGGGTTGTGTCCAGAATTGCTAACTCGGGCATTTGCATTAATGATCCGTGGCCTGTAATATCACTTTAATCCTGGCTTCAAATGACTCAGAATCTATAACACAAAATGCTTCTACATCCTCTGCCTAGAACTTATTTACATCTAGCAAAGTTACACAGAGTTACCTGCTAGTTTGAAGGGTCTGACTTCACTGCATCATTTGCCTTTTCTGTTTTAATAGTAGTTTGAATTTAGTATGAAGGTCTTGAAAAAGTGCAGGTGAGATTAAGGAATTCCCAAGGGAAGGGGTTGTTTTCAGGCACCTGAGTTGCAAGGGTGGTTTCTTGGGTAGCTGTGCATGCCCAGGGACAGTGTGACATAAAGGCAGCTGCTCTTTGCAGTGGAGTAAATCTCTTCCTGGCTTTCAGCCGGACTTACATGACCCTTGCACAAGTGACAAAAAAAAAAAAAAAAAGGTGTGAAACACTTTACACATAGTTGTTTGTTTTGATTAACCATAAACCAAATGTCAGTAATTTATGTGGATATGGAAGAGGTGGAACCTCACTAATGCATCTCAGATGTTCTTTCTGTATTTCTTTCCCTTACAGCAAAGAGGTTTTTATAATCAAATAATTTAACAAACAAAACTAATACCTCTGAGATGTCAAGATATTCTGTTTTCAGTCTCTGTCTGCATGCAGTTTTATGACCAAATCTCATTTCTAAATTCAGTAGATTTTAGCCAATAATTAAATTTTCATGACTAAATTATAACTAGCTGTTTCCCCTTAGCCCCTGCCAAAGAAGATTTGTAATGGGAAAACTGACAAGTCAGGACACTTATAAATTTATATCTGAAAGCTCCATTGTGTCAGCTTCTTCAGAGCTGTCTTAATGTGATTGCCTTGTCAGCTGCATCAATAATAGAGGGTGAAGATCAATCTGTAATGAAGGGAGATGAGATAATTTTTCTCAGTGTAGAACTGTGATCCTTCCCCAGTAACTGGAAGCTGCAATTAGAGTGGTCATGCCTTGTAGACCTCTAGTTTGGAACAGACAATGATAAATACAATTAAACCACCAGAGCAACACATTGCTTGTGAAAGTTTGCAGAAAAATAGGTCAAGTCTTCAGGTTTAATGTATAGTTTATATCTCTAAAGTGCAAAATACTGTGTTTTGTCTTTGTTTCATTGTTACTGAGCCTTCTGTCCTATTTTTCTACATGCAAAAATTAATTTAGCTGGAGAACTGTAGGAGAAAAGGGGAGAAGCAAGAGCACAGCCAGCCTCAGATGGCTGCAGAGAGAAGTGTGAACTGGGGACACGTAGGTCTCTGCTGCAGATTTACAAGTCATGGAGGAGATAGTCCCAGTGAAGCGAGACTAGAGGAGTGCTCTGCACCCATAAGTGGCACCTTAATCATCCCCTGCCACTGTTTGCATAAAGAAAATATGTTGGATTGCTCAGGCAAATAAATAATATCCACCCAAATGTTTGTTGATTTTACTGGATGTCTATGGCAACAATATGTTCATTCTTCTCTTCCTCCCTTCTCTGTAGTTGCTATGACTAGGTAGGGCTTTGGATTTGGTTTGGTGAGGGGTTTTTGGGGGTGTGTTGGAGGTTTTTTTTGATAAAGCAGAGCTTCTTTGACATCTTCTGGTTTTGAATTCTATCCTGAAGAATCCCCAGTCTGATAAGCTGTTGTTTGTAAGAAACACTTTGGTGCACCAGAAAGCTGAAACATGTGATTCTTCTTTGGCAGAGCAAACAAAGCAGAATGAAAAGAGAAGAAGCAGCAGAGCAACTGCCTGCTCCTCCCAGCACGACAGTTGGGTGATCACGTTAACACAAAACAGTTTGTTGGGCTCCAGCCGAAAGGCCACCATTACTATTTGTTAACACAGGGACCAGCCATTTCCCTAGGAAAGACAGCCAGCTGGCAGAGCATGACATGGAAGGCAAATAGCTGTTCCTATTTAAAACAGCTGAGGATTCACCTCTTATTTTTGGTGAAGATTTTTTTTCAGAGGTACAGCCCATTTCTTCTGAACTGCTAGAATATTGTCTCGTCTGAGATTTTTCTCTGACAATTTTTGGTAGATTTCTGTGGCTTGTTGCAGGTTACTCTGTCTCTGGCTTCCTCTCTTGAAGTGTTCAGCTGCACCACGAGAGTGCAGGCCGATTGCTCCAGGATTTAGATGAACAGTCAAATCCTAACAATAAGGAACAATAAAAGCAAATTGCTGAGATGCTGTCAGGCACAAGCTGGAGGTTATTTCCATAAACAAGTCGTCATTTTCAAAAAAGGAGTGTTTGGTCAACTGAGGACAACACCTTGGTACAGCAGCAGTGAGGACACTGGCGGAGGGGCCGTATTCACCTCTGTGCTGACTGCAACATCTTCATCTCCTTCATCATGCCCTTAACTTTCCAGAAAACTTGTCCCAAACTGAGTTCCTATTTCCTTCACCATGAAAAACAATTGAAAGTGCATCCTTTACAAAACCATGATATTAAAATGGTACAGGTTGACTGTCTCCGTCCCTGGTGAGCTTTTAACCTGGCTTGTCTGATGAGTGCTCTCTCACCCTACGCTGTAGCAAACCTTTATTCCAAGGTGGTACTTTGAATTTCCCGTTCCAGGGCACCCCCACATATGCAGCATCCAGGGGGGCAGATGCTGGGTTCAGGAGCGATCAGCAATAGCATGGTGGTTTGTAGATTAAATTAATTCCCTATTGAACATGTGGAATATTCAAAACTATTATCATTTAAACAGACTACTGCAGGCCAATACAACTTCAGTGATGTGAAAGGTTGTAATGAGAACAGTCTTAGCTTTCCTTGTGCTTGCTTGAAGAGCAAATAGCTAGCTAGGGCACCTTGGAAAGCAATAAAAGCAAATTAGTTGATGAAATTGTTCTCTATAGTGTGCAGAACAATTTTTCCTTCAATAGTAAGTCTGTGGTAGGGAGGAAAGACTGAAAATAGAGGTTAATCCATTGTTTTCACAGACTGGGGGAAGCTCAGGGATCCCACTGTTCAGTGGGTGTATGTGAAGGAAAGCTGCTACTTCCCCGCCCTGTGCCTGCTGATTTTCCCATCCGAGCAGGACTTGGCTTTTCCACGTCTCTGCAGTGTCTGGCAGACAAAGGTCGGTTGTCTACATGGAATAGATGCTTGCAAAGAGATTACAGTCTCAGTATTAAGAAGGTTAAAAGACTGATAAGGATCACTGTTATCCTGTTTCCTACCAGCACCTCTCACGCAGGGTTTCATGCTCCATTTTCTGCAATGTTGCGTGGTTTCAAAGTTCACATCTCAGCAGGGTCCAGCCATCTTACAGCAGTACAAGAGAGATCACTTTTCCGGGTGATGTCTTTAAGTTCGACACCTGGGAGAGATGCTCACCTGGTGTAATGCAGCATGCCACTGACAAGTGCAAGAAGGCTGCGTCTGCACTAGCTGAGGGCTGAACTTTGTTTCTACAAAAACTATCAGGATCTGGGGCTATAGCCTTTCCATCAGCAAAGATCAATTAGAAGCAACAACTGCTTCTAATTCTTCTCTAAAATTAGTAGTCTATAGGTGGGCAAGAGGTTAATTGTTGCAAACTAATAATAATACAGTGAGAAATGGCAAAAGTAAGGATATACTCCCTCACCTGAGCTTAGCTTTGCGTAGTCCCTGCAGACAATGTCACAAATCTTTGATGGAGCAGCTGTCCTGCAGAACCCCTCCATTGCTCATTGTGTGGCTTGAGCTGTCTGTCATCATTTGAAGGCAGGTAAGGACAGTAATGACAGGAAGGCCAGTGATGACAGGTGGGAGAGAAAGGAGATTGGAAGAGCTCTGGCTGCTGCGGGTGGCAATTCAATGTCTTGCCAGTGGAAGGTTGACAGCTTCAGGAGTGTGGGCAGCCAACCTGAGGCCAGCTGGGAATTTGTATTAAGCTGGCTGATCTCACCGTGGATCTGGGAGGGTATCAGTGTCAGCCGTGGTGTGTATCATCGAGTGCCAAGTGGATTAGAGAGTAAGCCTCTCCAGCTGCACACATTTCTTCCAGCGTGTAAGAAATCAAAGTAAAGTGGACTGTTTTTCTTGTTGTCTTTCTGCAATAAGACTCTAACAAAATACTTTCCTTACAAGCGTGTCTGTCTTTGGGGGTGATAGGGGAATAACAGGTAAGACTCCTAGAACATTCCATTTTCATTGAGGATGCATTTAAAGTTAAGCCATGTTGAAATGTGAGGTAGTATTTTAATTTACACTTTTTCATTGTGTGTTGGAATAGTTTAATTAATCCACTTTTCCCCTTTAATTGCCGAACAAGAACTTAATGGTTCTTGCTAGTTTTGACGCTAACTGCTCACTCAGCTCACTTGAGTAGAGTTCCTCATAGCCATTTCTTCTTTACTGAACAACTCAGGTTAAACTGACTTAATAAACTAATTTAATAAAACTAGTATTAATTTAATAGCTGTTTGACACTGTTGAAGGCAGAAATGTCTGTTTCAACCAATAGAGATTTTAAAGTGAGAGAAGAAATGAGAGTAGCTATGTGCTGAGATCTTCAGAAAACAAATGATAGGATAGTTCATTATTATATGTTTAGTAATTAATACTTATCTTAAGTTTGGAGGTTTCTGAACATTTGGGAGTAATGTCAAAGAGATAAAGCTCTGAATTCACTTAGTATAGTAACTGTCAGTTTTAGAAACAGTAATTGATGTGCATGCACATGTGCAAGGTGTTTTAGTGGTTAGGAACTTACCTGGATTGTGGCTTGTGCACCAGTTGGATGGTACCTGCCAGGTACTCTGGCATTGACTTTTTTTTCACTGCAGTATGTTGGCCAATGCTGTTCTGGGCTGCCTATAATTAAACAAGACACATTAAGATGCACACAGACTCTAATTCTTACTTTCTTCTCTGATTGAACTTAAAAGACCCTTGTTTGAAGAAATGTTTAAATAACACATGTATTAGACAATTACATACTTCCAAAAAAAGAAAAGGGGGTTTTTTAGTTATTAGGTAACTATAACTATAATCACTAAAGAAAAATCAGTAGTTGATTTAGCATTTAAAGTACAATGAATAGAAATATTTCTGGGAGGTCTGACACCTCAGCCATATTTCCTGTGCATCTCTTCAGTGGGGTGCTTGCTCATTACTGCCCAGATGCAGACACCTCATTATTTTTATGTTTCATACTCCATACAGAGCAACAAAATATGTCTGTTATCTTTATTTTGTTGATATAATGCCTTGTCTGGAAACGATCGAGATGAGATGAAAGGTTGTTTCAGCCTACCAACGGGACTTCAAAACTGGAGTGGTTCTGCAGGATTTGTTAGATGTATTTGTCAGGTTGAGGGCACACCTTTTTTTGAAACAGTTCTTAGATTGTCAGATGTGAACAAAAATTCTGAGTTTCTAGTCGGTGAGGTTCTTAAAGCGTCTGACTAGAGATAGGGGAGTTTGTAATGAGAAATGTCCTCGAGAGCCTTATTTGGTTCAGCCTTGGAAACGTGGTCCTAGAACGAGACTGACATATTCACATCTTCAGACCCCTTTCTATTTTGGCTATATTTACAGAAAAATTACATTCTTGTGGATACATATCCTAACGGATTCTGAAATTAGTCTTCTTGCTTGCTGTGACATTCAAAAGAAAAACAATATGAAATTCAGTTATGTTAAGGAAGGAAGAGAAAACCTGTTACGTCCATGGCTCAAAGGGAAAATAAGTGAATGATGGAAAGTCATGGCCTGATGCACTTAACTTCTCCAGATGACTGAGCACAGAATGCTGCAATGTAATCACTGAAGAGTACGGAGAGTCCTGATTTTCTCCTTCCTCTGTGGAATTTTTAGATGAATATAACTCTGTCATCCTCACTGAAATAATGCCTTACTTATCAAGCTATGGCTGGAAGAATTTNAAAAGAAAAGGGTTTTTTTTAGTTATTAGCTAACTATAACTATAATCACTAAAGAAAAATCAGTAGTTGATTTAGCATTTAAAGTACAATGAATAGAAATATTTCTGGGAGGTCTGACACCTCAGCCATATTTCCTGTGCATCTCTTCAGTGGGGTGCTTGCTCATTACTGCCCAGATGCAGACACCTCATTATTTTTATGTTTCATACTCCATACAGAGCAACAAAATATGTCTGTTATCTTTATTTTGTTGATATAATGCCTTGTCTGGAAACGATCGAGATGAGATGAAAGGTTGTTTCAGCCTACCAACGGGACTTCAAAACTGGAGTGGTTCTGCAGGATTTGTTAGATGTATTTGTCAGGTTGAGGGCACACCTTTTTTTGAAACAGTTCTTAGATTGTCAGATGTGAACAAAAATTCTGAGTTTCTAGTCGGTGAGGTTCTTAAAGCGTCTGACTAGAGATAGGGGAGTTTGTAATGAGAAATGTCCTCGAGAGCCTTATTTGGTTCAGCCTTGGAAACGTGGTCCTAGAACGAGACTGACATATTCACATCTTCAGACCCCTTTCTATTTTGGCTATATTTACAGAAAAATTACATTCTTGTGGATACATATCCTAACGGATTCTGAAATTAGTCTTCTTGCTTGCTGTGACATTCAAAAGAAAAACAATATGAAATTCAGTTATGTTAAGGAAGGAAGAGAAAACCTGTTACGTCCATGGCTCACAGGGAAAATAAGTGAATGATGGAAAGTCATGGCCTGATGCACTTAACTTCTCCAGATGACTGAGCACAGAATGCTGCAATGTAATCACTGAAGAGTACGGAGAGTCCTGATTTTCTCCTTCCTCTGTGGAATTTTTAGATGAATATAACTCTGTCATCCTCACTGAAATAATGCCTTACTTATCAAGCTATGGCTGGAAGAATTTAGTGCTTATAACTCAGCATCTTCTGGTAAAACACTTATGGGAAAAGCCACTTCCCTTTGTCAAGAAAAGATATAGTCATGCACCTTTTGAATATCTTCAAAAGAACATATATATTGATTTTCTTCAGCAAATGAAATCTCCCCAATTTCAGAAAAATCACAACTTATTAAAAAATGTAGTGTGCAATTTTTATTTAAAGAGAACACTTAAATATTTACTGTGGACAAAGAAGAGACCTTCACAGTCTATTAAATGAGAAATAATACTGCTGCCATAGCAATTGTATAAGAAGTTACCATTTGGGAAATGAGAAAAATCTCTCTATTTTGTCTCACTTCAAAAAACATGAGTAGTTTTCTTCTTTCAGAAGTGATTTTATTGTTAATGTGTTTATCGCAACAGCATGGCTCAATTCACACCTGCCCTGAAGGACTAAGTATGGCAGTAGCTACATTCTGCGCAATTCGGTGATCTTACAGCGGTATTACTGCCATCAGACATTTGCCCACAGCTACAATTTCCGCTAATGCTTAACATAGAAGGTTATGTAAACTATGGTATGATAATTACGTGATAATTTTTATCCTAAAAAAATAGAACCGGACAAAAAGATGATATAGCGGCACTTTTCACTGAGGATTTATCTTTAATTAGTTTTCGTTAGATAAGGTGATTATTACCTTTTCGTTCATGTGTTGAAATTCTTAACATTTACTTAAAATTCTATATCCAGTAATGTCTTTAATAAAACTGCATTTTATTTTTAATACATTACAAAAAATCAAGGAGAATAAGAACGACTCAGACTTGTACTTGATAATAACAAACAAATTTTATTGCTTTTATGATTTTAATATTTCTAATGATTTCAAAATCTGTTCTTGTTTTATTCTGGGAGAGGCCAGATGGCCAACTAACATGCAGCATGTAAATAAAGTCAGCAGTCTCATCTACATACACAAAACCAAATACAATCTCTGACAATAATTCTGCAAGCATTTTCAAAAGCCAGGAAAAAGACTGAAGTTCCACAAAATGTGCTGTTTAAATCAAGGGTAGTTTTAATATAGTGAGAGTAGTTCTGGCTTCTTTTGCAAACACTGTGCAGAGTGCAGGATTCATAATAACGTGGATAAATGTCTAAAGGAAGAACCTTAAGTGTCAGTGACGCTTGATGGCAATGTCTTAGGTGAGAGCAATGCCTTATAAAGTTTTTTACCTCTATGTCACCACTCCACATACAGTCTGGGTCATTACTGACACACAGTCATCATTATCTCATAAGTGTCATGAGATGGCCCTTAAAATGTTAAGTATCCCATTCTACAATCAATACATGAAAAATCTGTCAACTTTCAGTCTGATCAGTGAATAGCTCATTGTATCATTCTTCACCCCTAACCTCTAATTTTATCACATCTAATAAAAGACATCACCTGTCAGGATATGTCAATATCCCATGGCTAACAAGTCATCGTCATTTGAAAGCTCATAGTGTGTAAAATAGGGTAAGCAACTTATTTGTGTTGTGTGCAATATAATTTTCTTACTGTCATTGTCTTATGTTAACTTTTACCCTTACTTGGTCTACTGTGGATGTTATTCAACACAGTAGATATTTACTGCCAGGGGATAAATAATTAAACTCAACATTTTTCATCTCTTTGTGCCTTCTGTTGTTATTTGCAGAGGTGGTTGGAGGGAAACAGTGTTGACTTTAGCAATATATCATGTCCATCCTATGTTTCAAGATACACCTGAAAGTGGCTATTAGTCCAGTTATAATAATGCTAACACTTAAAATTAATACAAGAAATTCTTATTATTAATACATTTAAAGTTGTTAAATATAACAAAACTTTGTTTTCTTTAGTGTGATACTCCTCCAACATCCTTCTGGATCCAATTGTCAGCAGCTTCAGTCTTTGTGAAGAGTGACAGGGAAAGGTGTTTCAGTGATGTTCATGGTGGGGATTTCTTCCTTCTCTGTCTTGGGTCTACTTGAGTTCATCTCTATATATGACCATTTACCTTGAGACCTTATCCTCTTTGCCATTTGTGTGGCAACTCAGATGCAGTTTGAAAACTGCACAACAGCTTCTCCCGCCACATTGGGACATGAAAGGTGATGGTTTGTTACCCGCTAGTAACCTGAGTTTGTCAGACCTTGACCACACTCAGCCTTCATGGGGTGAGGGCAGGTGAGACATGTTTACTGCCTGGCGCTGAGGTTTCAAACAACACTGTCTCCATTCTGTTGGAAAAGCCTCTGCTGAAGCTCTAGTCCTTTTGTAAAGGTGATCCTCCTTTGGGCTAAGAGGTCACTCTCTGTGAGTGAGAAGTAGAGGACAGACAGTTTGAAATAATAGTGAGGAAGGAGCCAAGGAACTGACATTAGGGTATGAACAAATTATTATCTTTTAAAAGCAGGAGTGCTTAAAAGACACAGACAGAACTGAGATTAAAAACTAGTACAATTTTTTCACATAAAGAGCCTGTGAATAAATTTTTCTTTCTCTTTTCTTTTTATTCCCCATTTTTTTTTTGTAACCCATAGAAATTCTAAAGTCATTTTAAAATAGGATTTTACTCTCAAGTCTTACTTTTCCAATTTCCTTCCCTCTTAGCACTGTTTCTACAAAGGCTCTTGCTGGTGTGACTGGTGATTGCTTTTACAGACAGCGTGCTTTTTCACATCCAAAGCGCACGCGACACTGAAAACGGAGAGCTATTAAAAGCCTTGTTCCAGATTCAGGTGGTGAATTGTACATCAGCTGTTAGAAAAGAAGGACGTTTGAGGTAAGTGGGTACTTCCCTTGTCATACAGAACAAAACTGTTTTTAAAGTAGACGGCAAGATCTCTGTGCAAAAGGGTACTTGGCAAATCATTTATTAGTTTAATTTTGCATGCAAAGTAAGGTCAATATCTCTGCATTTTGTTAACTAGATCTGTAAATAACAGTTCCCGCGCAAATGTGATGCCACTTCTGTAGGACCTGCGTGTACATAAAATAATGAGTGCTCAGATGCCCTTTTGCATGTGTGTTTGCTACAAGCAAAAAGGAGATGGGTCCATGGGCTCGTGCTTCAGAAAAGGACACTGGCTCCGTGCTACGGAAATTAGTTGGCAGTCTTTGAGAACTGATGGGTACATTTCTTTTGGTACAGGAAAGCAGTAAACCTGCAAAGTTACAGATTTTCTGCCTGGTAGTGGCAAGGAATGCACAACAGGTGAAGAGGAGCGAGCGATACTTGCCTGAACATGTTTCCATTTAAGTTTCCCTTTTGTAAAAGGAAGTTCAAACAACTGTTCTGATTCAACTATATTTTGTTTTTCTTAGCTATATTGGTTTCTGCTTCCAGGTTTTCCAAAAGTGTTAAAATTAAGTCTGATAAGCTGTTCTGCAGAGCAAGTGGCTTCCTTTATATTCACTGTAATAACGTGCCTGTGCTAGCCTAGACAGGAATTGCATGTGTTGCCCGACAATCCCCTTACCCCAGTTCCCCTCCCAATGAGCCGCTCCCAGATCAGCTGTAACGGTGAAGCGTGATTAGAAGCTATGCCAGGTTAGAGGGGTCTCTCATTCTCAAATGTGAAGCTATCCTTTTTTAATAGACCATCACAACTACCAGCCTGTCCAAACCAACTTCCCAGCTTTATAAACAGAAATAAATAAAGATTGAGATTGCCTTCAAAATCGCAGGGAGAGCTGTCTCTTGCAAATCTTTTTTTTTTTTTTTTTTTTTTTTCAAAAGCACAGCTCATTTTATTTTGTTTTAACTTGTGCGGCTTAATCTGAAAGACTTTATATATATATACATGTATATATAAAGATATATATATAAAAGAATGGAAAGGTAGGCAGCAGCTGAAGCAATTTCCAAGCAAAAGCAAGAGGAGGATGATTTAGTGTGAGCTGTAATGAGAAATAGACTCTCAGTTTCATAAATTCAGTGTAAGTACTGGTGTATCTACCTCAACTGATGTCCTCTGCTGAAGTGCCACGCAGCTCGGAGTCCATCCTCCAGGGGAGGCTGCACAGATTGTGCTGGGATTGCTTAATAATAACGGGCAGGCTGGCAGCGAGGAGGGAAAAATCACTGCGGGTAGAGAACTGTTCACAGTTCAGACCTGAGGTCTCCCAAAATGAATGGTGAAAGTCTTGCCGTCTCTACGATCAAATTGGGAAGATAAGTAGTCCCGCACAGCGCTTCTCGTTAGATCCCGGGCAGTACATGTGCAGTGCTGTGGAATGTATTGATTGAGAAATACGAGAGCTGGGTTCTAAGATAGTGATGAGCATCGAGGCAGAATTACAAGAAGATCCATTTAACCCAGGAATTGCCATTGCCTGTTCGACTCTCCAGGAAAATCAAGTACCTTTAAAACATCAAAGTAAAGATTACTGAAGATGTTTGATTCTGTGCTGCAGATCAGAGGAAATGTGACAGTTTCTCTTGGTAATGCTCTCCTGGATAGTTTTCGTAATATTGAGAACTGTTTTGCCTGAAGGCACGAATTTTAAATAAGTTGTATTCTAATAATATTGAGACGTGGTGCTGGATCTCAGGAAAAAGGGAAGAAGAGGCAGAGAAATTCGGTAATGCAGATAAATAGAAGAAAATGAGATATACATGAGAAGTTTTATTAAATTTGGAATTGGCTGCTGGACCAGAAAGATAGAGCTAAGTAAAAGCACGAAGTTAACTAAGGGAAAAATGAGTTTGAGGCACGAACAGAACTCAAATTCATCTTTGCCAAAGAGTCAGGAAGCTTACCGTGACCTTGAGAGCTGTTGTAAGTGCCATTCACGTGCAAGCCCTACAGCAATGAGAGAGAAACCTTTGCAAAAAGCAGCTATTATTTTTATTTTTGCGCATTTAACACAGAGCTGCCATGTATTGCAGTTTATGTAAAGTCTATAATCCAGTCTGCTGAGAAACCAGTTAAACTAGCTGGCACAGGAACCCAGGCTCCTGAGGCTAATGTACTTTCACTATCTAAAGTAGCCCTGATCTCTTTGTTGTGTATAATGGAGAGCATTGGACATGCTATTCAGACTGCACCTTGTTCCATGAGGGCCTCTCTTTAAATGTATTTTTACAGTGCCTACAGACATGGGGCCTTGGTCATTTGTGATAACTTATAGGTGATGGTATCTGGGAAAAAAGCAGCAATAACCGGTAGTAAGATCTCTGAATTTATATATGCATAGGTTACTGCTGTGCTGTGATTCTTGCTTCCTCTACTGGTTGGCATAAAGGTCTTCTGCTTTTGGTGTTGGGCTGAAGAAGTCATCCTTCCTTCATGGGCGAGTATGACCACATCCTGGACCAAAGGTGACCTGCATCCCATCAGCATGGGGTGGTTGAGCATCTCTGAGCCCCCTGGCTCAGTTCAGATCAATTGGGGAAGGAGGTACTGCTGGTATGTTCAGGATCACAAAATAATTGAAGTTGGAAGGGAGCTGAGGAGGTCATTGAGCACAGCCTCCTGCCCAGTGCCATATGCTCTCCATTGCTAACAGCCAGGCTGTTATCCTTCACTGGTTTGTGCCAAGGGAGATAAATAATAAACTAAATGCATGCAGAATAATATAGTGACACTTTGAGAAAAATCCCAGACACACAACCCTCCTGTTCAGGCACACTTCCCACTAATGAGATATTCAGTAGTGCTTTTTGCAGGTATACTTCATCGTGCTGATCCTCTGTGGGCTCATTTTTCTGCTCCTATTCTGCTCCTATTTTTTACCTTTCTGTCCAGTCTCAGACACTGTATCTCTTTACTTTTTTAACATCTTGTTCTCTATGTCTAGAGTCTCCCGGTCCGGTTTTCTACTAGTTAACTGTAATTAAACAGCTTTTTAATAAGTTTTGATTAATTTAAATGTGTTTTTATGTGACTAACAGTAATCCTTCTGCTGGTCTAATTTTATATAAGATATTTAATTGAGACCCCTTTTGCAAGTACACAGTCTGCAAAAATGTGTGTGGCAAACACAGTCTCTAGCCATAAATTGTGCTTTATTCCCACTCTTCTGATTAGATTTTTGTTTGCATTACATTAATTTTTTTTTCCCACTAAAATCCTGACACGTACAATTTAACCACTCCAGCAAATTAATTTGTGCTATATTTAATGCCACATCTAGAAACGCCTTCATGGGTCTTCTAATTGTTCATTTCAAGCATTCTAAAATTAGCTCCCTTTTATTAATTGGAGAGTCGTTGCATTCTTGAGAAGACAGAAATCTCTCTTGCAAACCACATTAACTGGACAGATGATCTGAAATAGGTTAAATATTACCCAGTAATTGTTGCTAAGGCTCATCAGTCACGTCACTGCAACAGTCACTCTTTCCATAATCTATTACAAGCTAACAGTAGTATGAGGAGGGCAGTCTCAGAAGTGATGCACTGACATTATAGACAATAGTTTTACATTTAGGGTAGATTCATGCTTTAAAATAAAGCTCGGTGAGCAACTCTAGCAAACACTGCAAAAAGTTACCCCTGAGAGCAGCGTTAGCTCTAAGAAAAGTTGCATTATGCTATCAAAATACAGAGCTCTGATGCTGTATTTGGTGCTATGATGGACAATGATGGCATAGTTATAGCCATTGCCTCCCTTCATCTGCTACACCACTGCTTATCTTTTGAATTTATACTCATGCAAGAAGCAGAAGTTCAAAAGCTGTTTAGGCAGTTTTCACAGCTCAGAGTTTCCATAATCAGATGAATTTGACCAACCATGAGTGTTTTTTGAAATTTCCCGTATTGGGGGGAAAAAAAAAATCATGTTTACCTTAAAGAAATAAATGGTGGTACTGAAATTGGTCACATTGAATGTCCATGCAACTGGGTGCAACTCCATTAGCATTAATGAGATTTCCTTCTATTTCTCCATGCTTCTCCCTTAGCAACTAAGTCGTGAACTCTCCAGCCACTCCAGCCAAACTCGCTCGATGTGGAAAAATCTCTGTATGCTTTGTTTACAAAAAGCTGAGCAATAAATTACTTTAATCACATTATAGACAATAAGGGAATTTCTGGTAGTATCAGAACATTTTGGTTAGCTGAATGATCAGGAAAGAAAAAAGACAAACCAGAATAGTCAGAAAAACTGTGGAGGTTTATATTTCCATGAACATTTCAATTTTCTATGAAAGTTGCAGGCAAACAAGACATTTGAACCCATTTCAATCTACTCTAAATCAGAAACTACAGTCTCTGTTGGCATCTCTGTATTTTATTGTTGTGTCAAAAATTAGCTGAGAAGAATTGGAATAAAATGAGAAACCTGAATTAACAAAAAAAAAACAGTGTGTCTTCCGTGTTACAGAAATAAATTTTCCCTGGCTCTAAACAGGCAGTTCAAAACCCCGCAGCAGGATTTCACTGTTAGCTCACAGAAGAGTAAATATTTGCTCAGCTCCATCTTCAAACACGTGCAGCATTTTGACCACTCATTTGAAATCCTCCAGCATTACTTTTAACTCTTCTTCTTTTGTGGTGTGTTGAAATAAAGGACTGAGGTATTTGTGACTGGTTTTGGGCCAGTTTTGCCACCGTGCCATCCCAACTCTGTGGGATTCCTAACAGGTAAAATAGGAGTCGGGACCAGCGTGCTCAATAGTTGAAGCAACTGGGTAATATGTGCTGAGTCTGTGTAAGGTCCGTGGCATGTCCGCTATTTACGGTTAAAGATCACGCAGGTCAGAAAATGTTCTCCAAAAGCGCTGCTGCTGCTGTGGTACAAAAGGCCAAAATCCACAGGAGAGGTTCAGGGGAGGCAAAGGGCATCGGCACTGCGTCGCGCTGCTGGAACGGCAGGGAATTTTTAGGTGTCTAAATGATCTGAGAAAGGTCAGAGGGGCTGGAAAAATACTTGTACAGTATTTTCATTCCGTGCTTTACTACATGATAGGAGATGTCACATTTTAGAGGAAACCATGTTAGAGAGTAGAGTCCTCCATCAAAAGTTGGAATGTTTTGATGATGTGTATAGCTAATTGAAGCGGTGTGACCAGACCATTTTCCATTGCTGCTAACAGAGTGTTTTGCTGGATGGACTTAAACCAATTTCATGTGCCTATGACACCGCCATCTTCATGCGCAGCAAGAATTTTAATCCATCAGGATAAAATTGATAACTTTTTAAATTGGAAATATTAAAGAAGTGAATATAATTACTGTATTTCTTTGAACCAACATTATTTTTAGCCTTAACCCTGCAGTGGTCAGGTGCATTGGATCACAATATCTTTGATATTATTTTAAAATTCAATTAAAAATCTAATTCATTTTAGGTGAACTACCATTTCTGAAGGGTTAGCTGCCATAGTTTCCTAATTCAAATCAAACTGTAACTTTCAAATTAGTTGCTTGACTTCCCTGTACTTGGAATTGAAATCATAATTTAAATTTCAGGAATAGTTTTCTCTAAGTTGTTTGGAAAAGCAGGGGTTCTTGGCTTTGGCCATTACAGAGCTTGTTATATCTTCTCCATGGACATTAAGCCCACTGTTGGGAAAGTGAGAAGTCCTGTGCACCCAACAGGAGCTGTGTTCTCCACAACTGCTCTATTAACTGCAGGGGAATAGGGTTACTCATAATGTAAATCACTGCTCAGCGTGAGTAACAGCCTGGCCCTCAGGTTTGCACTGATCTGCAATCAAGAAAATCCATGCTGATCTTGTTCACCTGAAGAAAAGGGGCTTGAGCATCACCAAAAGCTTAGGAGGAAGTGATGTAGGAAAGCATGCAAAGGGGTTCCTTTTAGTGTGGGTTTTAGTTTATTTGTAAGCGGATAACCGTGTTTAAGCCTTAGACTTGATGTATATTTGATGGTTTATTTTCAGAGAACAGCTCTTTCAGGGCTTTAGACAAAAGGATATAGCTACGGCAGAAATACAATCGAGAGGGGGGTATACATGCAAGTTATCTCCTATTGATGTCCTTCAGCTGAAATCCTATACCAGGTAAGGATATTTGTTTACTAGTCGTGTCTTAAAAAATGCTTGCAAGCTTTTATTTTTAATTGAATTGGTTATTATAGTGCAAGTAACCAGTTTTAAAATGTTTAAAAAATCAGTTAAACATTGTGTCATTGGGTGAAATGGTTGCGTCAGCAGGATGCATTTAGCAGTGCTTTTAGGGAGTACGGATGGAAATTTCTGTTCGAGGCTTTGGCTGATTTATACATGGGGTAGTGGGTGCACAATAAGAGCAGAGCAGGAAAATACTCCCAGGTTCCTGGGTGCTTTCTCCAATTTCAGCTCAGCAAAAGAGAATTTGAGCTTTTTCCCTAGGGCTTCTCTCTGAACCGGTTAACCACGATGTTCCTGCATGGAAGCACCGAGGAGATGCTGTAGATGTTTCTCCAACCCCAGGCAGGGCAAGTTTTTAGGGAAGGCTGAGCTGAAGGCTCTCTGGAGCAGCATCCTGGCACCATCTCCCCTGGCCCAGCAGTGATGGGATTTTTTTTTTCTTGATAGCAGACAGGAAACATTTAACTGGGATTGTAATGTTTGGGTGTCCAAATCTGGGTGCTTCAATGGCCTGATTTTTTTTCAAAGGAGAGCACAGTTGTGTAAGGTTGCCTTTCCTCTCCTTGGGTTGGGTCAGGAACACATTGTAAGGTAAAAAAACCCAAAATTTTTATCAAGAAACCCAAACCAACAAAACCTTTAAAAACTCCCTAAAACCAACCAAAAAAAAACCAAAACAGAAAAACAAACAAAAACCCCCGCCCAAACCAACAAAAAACCTACACCACACACAAAGAAAACCAAACAAAAACCACACAGAAAAGCCCCCAACCAAACAACAAAATTAGACCCCAAAAACTAAACAAGAGGGGAAAAAAACACAAGAAACCCCACTATAAAAGCAGAATAATATTAGGAAAGGGGTTGTCTTTCACAAGCTAAGGAGAAAATCAGCTGAACTCTAAACTGGAAAATTACTATCCATGTTTTATTAGCTGAAGCAATGAGGGTGGAGGGAGATTTAGATGGCGCTGCATAAATCCCAAGGTAATTTATCCTCTGGTTAACAATGTTCAATGGAAGATACCTCTAGTAAGAATGTAAATCAAAGGAGAGCTAAGAGAGAAAAGCTGTATATCTTATTATATAAGATTGCTGACTGAGAGTTACAAATGTTTTAGCATAAGTATGAAATTATTGGAATAAGTGAGACATGGCTGAATGAGAAAAGTGATTGGGGATTTAAAACATCAAGAGTTTACTGAAAGGATGTACAAAATGAAATAAGAGACATGGGGATGTTATTGGTAAGGGATTATGGAGGCTTGCAGAGAAATGATGTATGTATTTAGATGATATGGCAGAGACTCTTTGCATTGAGGATAAGAGCAGTAAAAGTAGGAAATGGCTCTGGTGTTTTGTCACTAGTCCCCACTGAATGAAAGTCAGGAAATGTGTTTAGAAATATAATAAATAAAAAGGTTAGTGCGTTAACTACTGATTGAGATGAGTAACGTGCATACTTATAAAGGAACAAATTCTACTACAGTTTTGCCTCTGGAATCGTCTATTCAGGGGGAATAGCTGCGGACTCAAATAATGCATAGCAAGTAAAATGGAAAAGCATATTATCCTTATCTGCTTTCTTTTTGAAAATGTCAAGACGTGGTATTAAAACACTTAACTCCAAACCTGTAGAAAGTTATTGCCTGCAAATCTTAAACTCGGAGTAGGGAAGAGGGCAGCCAAAGGATAAAAATTTCTCAGTTACAGGCTATTTCTGCTAATATTCGCAAATACATTTTTCCTGGCAAGCAGCTAGCGGAGAGCTCCTGTAACACCTCTTTGTTTTCAAGCCTGTCAAGTCAGTGTTAGTGCCAATGACAATAACTTGCCTTCATTTTACTTAATCAGTTGCTGGAGAAATGTCTGTCTTTAGGTCATCTCAGTTAGAATTTAAATGGGCTCCTGTCTTGTAGGCTAAGGATTTGCCTGATTTTTTTTAGGCATTTTTTTAACTGAGTACACTGAACAATTGTTAGAAGCAGAATAATATGTGTGTGTATCTATACATGTATATAAAAAGTAATTCTGAAGTCCTTGGAAACTTTAATTTAATCCATGAGATGGTCTGGCCCAATTGCAGCTGTTCTAAAGAATTCCCAGGCTCAGGTAGTTTTTCTGACATAAAGTGCATCTAAAGGTGGCCAGATAGTGCAGGTGACAGCCAGCATTGTTCAAATCCCAGTCCATGAAGTCCTAAACAAGTTTTTATGGCCTTTCCAGATGATGTCTATAATAGAAAGTGTGGAAAAAAGCCCCCTGCCTTAGTTTCCTGTAATAGATCAACAGTTTGATACAAACATACTCCCTCTTGAGAAGTCATCGGATGGAAATAAGATTCATAAATTACAGAGGGATTTTGATAAAAACCATATTACTGTCTCAGCTTTATATGTGTTTCAGAGACACTAATGAACCATCTGTATGACAGTTTTATAAGCAAGCTTCCTAACAATTAAATACTGCAGTATCAGAAAGTGAAGTTAGAGACCATGTTTTTTAAGAAGTTTTTTCTTTTTTTTTTTTTTTTTTTTTTTTNAGCTCATATTTAGAGAAATAAGTACAGGTAGGTATTTATGCAGGACTACTAGTTAACTGCCAGCAAAATCTCTTCTTGAATAACTTGTATCTCTTTCTTTTCATGTATTTCTGCAATATAAAAGTTTATTGTCATGCACGCTACATAAAGGTAAGAAGAAAAATTTTTTAAGTCAACAGATCATCTGTGCATTTGTGTAAGGATTACTTTGCAATTATTGTGTAATAATGATGATAAAACTGATGGCCGTACTGAGGAAGCATTTCAACTGTTTGTGCTCAGGGCATACCGCAAGAAAACAGTTTGGTGCAAAATACAAATTATTTTGCTTTAATAGGCTTAGAGGCATCGCTGTGCATCCAGCCATCCTGCATTCTAGTGGAACACGAGAATTGTTCCACTTGTCCCCACGCAGTGCTTAGGTTTTCCTGATTTGGGTCAGTTTTCTAAAATCACAATTGTACCATCACTCACAAATTGTTGTCAGTTGGCATGGTAGTGGGAGCACTAAACTTCCTTAAGTTTTTGAAATGTCAGTTGTCCAATATTAATGTATTTTCCTGTGCCTAACATCCTCACTTTTGTTTCCAAATGTTGTTTAACAAGAGACCGTGAAAACTGCAGCAGGCTTATTGAATTGATTTGGCTCCCGCACATGAGGAAAAGCTATTCGCATACAGCCATTGTCAGCAGGCATAAAACTACAAAGTTTGGTTCCATCCAGTAATGAAATTACAAAAACCTGGATTTATTCAATGGGTATTACAAAGGCAATATCAAAGCAGACATGTACATCAGGTTTTCAAGTGTACTAAAGCGTTTGGGTGGTGGGGTTTTCTGTTTGATGTTTTAAAAGGACACTTCGCAATCCCAGTCCCAGATTCTTAGCTGATACCAAAGGAGTAAAGTGCTGGTGATTTCTATGAATTGTAGCTGCATCCCAAGATTTTACACAGAACATGGCAAAGCTGCACGGCACACAGGCTGCTATTAATAGCAGGGGAGCTCTATTGGTTTTGTTTGCCTAGGAATAACGTCTGTCCCTTTTTTTTTATTTCCCATTTTTCTGTTGGTTCTCCCGTCTGTGCATCAACTCTTCCACCACTTGGTCTTCCTTGAATCTTGTTTGCCTTTTAAATGGCTTGCCATGGAGCAGGGCATTGATCTCTCTTGCATCTTCTGAATTTCAATTCTGATGTCACTTGTCCTGCCTGTTCAACCATGTCACTCTTGTATTAATTTGATAGCAGATGTTTTAGCAAAGTCAGCTGGTAACTCCCTGCTCCTGGACCTGCTGTTTTCAGACATGAAACATCTATTTCCCTTTCTCCTTTTCTGTTTTGTCTTTGTTATAAACTGATTCATATGAAATGATTGCCCAACCCATCTGTCCACCAGGCTCTTTTATAATCTCAGGGAGATTTGCCACCATTTCGGCTCTATGTTCCAGCCACTTCATTTCTTGCTTTGAGAATTAATCTCTCTAACCACTTTAACTTCTCCTTTTCTTTATTGCTTTTCTCTCTTGCTTACTATTTTCTCTACTATGCATCAAATTAAGACATAAAAACCTGACAGTGGCCTTTCAAGTACTATAAATATTGGTGTTCCATGTTTTCTGTTCCTTGGCTGTTGACTTATGTGATAGCTCACACCAAAAGTCTATGTGAGAATACTTGATCTGCCACCTAAAGAACATCTACAGATGGGGACAGAGGAACTACTTTAGAAACAGAGATGACAGCTCCAGAAAGAGATGAAGTTATCAATAAATTTTCTTTTAGTCTCTTTCTGAGTTTCTGCATCACCTCTGTTTACTGAGAGAGATAATTTGAACAATAAATATGAGAAGTCTCATAAACTATGTCCTGGAAGAACAGAAAAGATTTGGGTCTGGCATGAAACAGGAAGATTAGAAAAAGGTTCAGAAAGGGAGCAACTAAAACCTTTCGGGACCTCCCTTAACCTTACTCCTTTGCTATGGCTCTATCAATATTATGAATGATCAAAAGGCAAAATTGGCCAACACAGAGATATCGCTCAAAAGAAATGATGCATTTTGTTCAGCTTGAAAAACTCTTCAGTCAAAAAGAAATAGGATTTTGAGGCTTTTTGGCAGATTAATCTGTATTTCTTGTGTGCGGGTACTTTCTTTTGACATGTTTGCTCTTTTAACAGATGTTTAGGGAAAAAGATGAATTGCAAAAGTGGTAGATGTATATGGAGGTATTCCCTGAACATAACAAAAATCCCACAGTGAACAAATGGGGCAGGAAAAATGGAAGCATTTGGTACACTTCTTCCAATACAGTCTGCTTCTGTGCCCTATGTAAGGCAACTTTTCATATAGTTACATCTCTGCCAAGCTAGGGTAACTCTTAGTATTGAATTTTGTTTTAAATTGGAAGTGGAATGGGCAAAATTCTGAGTGTGAGGCCAAATAACCCCTTGCCAGATATTTGTTATTGCCTCAGACCAATGACAGAACATCATCATTAACCCTGTTAATGGTTGCCACCAACTGCAAAGATGTTGGCACGCAGTAATAAACTATCGTTATTTAATTATAACCAAAAGGCAAGTGCACATAGTTATACTGATTATTTATCAGTGAGAGGTTGATGGCTTTAATAGACTAATAATCTCATAATGAATGCAGTTTAATTATGTATACAGTGAGGCTGTGTAATTGTTATTTAAAGTGCAAAATAATTTCTGAAGTTGGAAAGGTACAGACAAAATGGGGCGAGCATCCTTCAGCCGTCTACTGAAATGGCGCTTCCTGACATGGTACCTTTATGTAGCATATTAAACTTGGTTTAGTGAACCATGGGTCAAACACATGGCATAAAGAACAGTTTCTACGGCCTCTTCGGCTTTTGAAGCACTTCTTTTTTGTTTGTTTTTTTTTCTTTTTTTTTTTTCCTTGTACTGTATATACGAATGTTGCTTGATTTACAATATAATGTATGATTAGAAACAATATTCCTGGTAGTTTTTTCACTTCCAGAATATTGAAACTGGAGGCAGTATTCCTGTCTCACCTCCTCTCCTCCTTGAGAACTTTTACTGCCTGTATGTTTTAGGAAGAAAGTAGTAGAATGTAATGGATTTGTTTTATAATGATTTATACTACTAAATATTTTTATGAGTTTGAATTGATATGCTTCAATTGTCATACCAAGTGCTAAAACTCCATTTGAATATGGGTGCTTTTCATGTTTACTAAGTATTGTTAGTGGCTTAAAAATATTTCACAATGGCTTCTGTACCAATGTGATGATACAAGAGTGCCTAATTCCCACAGTGCGTGCAAGAATTAGACTTTGAAAATTCCTCCTGACACTTGACTTTTTTTATGGCTTTGATATTTTTAAAACCTGGTCCTTTGCATATTTTCATTGGCCCATTAAAAAGAAAGATTTGCAGTTAAACTTTCCCATAGATCTTTGAATGGAAAGCAATCATCTTCATATGGAAAACAATCAAAGCCCAAATCAATTTAAAAATGGGCATAAGAAATATAGCACACTTAAAAACTCAAAAGAAATACTCCAAAATTTAAAAAAGTAGGGTTCAAGCACACTGATGCTTCAGTGCTTGAACCAGGGGAAGGGTCCTGTATGGTTTCTTGGTTTTCTTGTACTCCAAACTTTATTCCAGTTCTCTCTTCCCATTTAATAGCGACACATATTCATAGCAGCATATTTCTTTTTATTTCCATTAAAGCATCCAGATTTAAAAATAAAAATATGAGAAGCATTGAGTGAGTAGGTGGAAATCCTTTGTTGCTAAGCCAAATTGAGCGATGGACATTCTGTAATTTTCTGACACAGTGGGAGCTCTGCACAGGGGAAAAAAAAAAGAGCTCTTGAAGCAATATTTCCCTTTATCAGTCTGTGTGCCTTGAGTGTACTTTCTAGCTAAAACTTTTAAATTACTTTAATTACAGAAACTAAAAAGGGCTGCTGCAAAAATTATTCCCACGCAAGTTAAAAGGTCATTAAAAGTTTGGACTATCAAGCTAATTTGTGAACAATGCTGTGCGTGAAGTGTTCTAACAGCCATAATTATATTGTGAGATCTCCTTGCTGCTGCAGCATTTTCCTACCTGTTCACACAACCCCTGGCAGAGCACGCTCTTCAAACTCTTTTGCAATTTAAATAACAAGTGGTCATTATTGCAGCTTAATAATTGTGAGCCTGCCGTAAAGCCACAAATGTGTGGTTCCATAATAAAACTATGACAGGTCAGGCTCTGGTTAGATTCACTTGAAATTTTGTGGGCTGAGCTCCATCATAGAGACATCTCATGAGAAGGGGTTTGCTGTCTCTTCTGTGTGCTTACATTAGAAAATGCCAGTTAATCTAAGCTTTGACCTTTTTCGTTTCAGGATTGGTAACTTATATATCTTGCTGAACCACTATCAAATCTTTTAGAGAAAATTATAGAAAATTTTGAATAGAAAATCCTGGCCTGCAGTAGAATTACTAGTTCATAAACGTTGCAGAAATGTCACGTGGTACCCAACACCTTCAGTGCTCTGATGTCCTTGAAGTTTGCTTGGACTGACTTCGGATGACTGTGGTTTAAACAGCCGGCAATGCTGTGGGCTGATGTTGAAGTGTAGTTAATAAGAAAATGTTATTTAAAACCACTTATGTGCACATAGGTGAATTTTTTGTGAATTGTCTTTACCCTGTGTGTTCCCCGAGACAAATCCCACCTCTTCCACCAGGTGCAGCACCAAGGACAGCAATACAGCCGAAAGAATTTTAGGAGTAATTAGTCATTTACTACAAGTTCATTCAATGTGAGGTTTTTCAGCTCGGCTTGGTGAGCTGAATATACTGCTGCTTGCAGGCAGAAGGAGCAAATCTACAGAAAAGTACATTTAGTATTATTTTTAAACCCACATGGTGCTTGGGCAACAGTTGCAGATCTATAGTGCAAGTTGATATCAAAGCCATACATTAATGGTGTTCACTAATTTTCCTTATCACCTTATGCTTCTTTCATCACATTTAAACACAGTTTTTGGCAGCAGAAGTTGTTTTTTTAAGCACTTGTGATGGTTAACATGAACAATGTCCTTAAGTATGACAGAAGAAAACAAGGTTTAAAATCGTTTTTCCATTGTGTAGATAAGTGCTTTCTACCTTGAAAACAAGCCATGAAATATTAAATTCAAAGCATAAACACATAAACTTTATTTCAAATCATGGTTTACTTAGCAATGCCTTTAGTATTGAAACAGAAGTTACTGCGACCAGTGTGTCCTGGAGGCAGAGCAGGAGCTGCCCAGGGTTGAGGCAACAGGGGGGGTAACAAGGAAGAGGAGGGTAGTTAGGAATGTTTCACGGTTAAGCACTGAAGAAGGGTCTCTCTTGTATGAAATGAAATTATTCCCACCTGTGCAGTGCCAGAAGCACGGCCCCTGGTGCCGCAGGGTACCGGTGACCGTTTGGCAAACGGGGATGGCAGTGTCGCTCCAGCACATCTCCATCAGCAAAATCGTGGCAAGCCCTCAGGGACCGGGAGAGTACTTTTGCTCAGAATAAAAACCACTTGTTGTTCTGCTCTCTTGGAACTCAGTTTTGTTTTCCCATGGTCACAATCCATGCAAGTACTCGGTGATGCTGTGAATCTACCAGAGAATATTTTCAGTTTTAAAATTTTGCTTAGTTCCTCTGATCTTTAAGCAAACAGACTTTGTTGTCAGACCCTGCACCTTTCTTTTTATTCTTTAAATATATAGTAATTGCCATATTTTATTATTTCTTTATTTAGAGTAATGAAACACAGCCTTTTGGAATAATTGAGGAGGAATACAAAAACAATTGCCAAAAAGCCCAACAATATAAATGCAAATCAGGCACATATTTACTCTTCAGAGCTGTGTTAGGCCTTCATTAGCTGGTCCATTGTGGTAATCCTTTTCAAATTGTTTAATTTTCTTTTCTAAATCCGTGCTTTCATTGATCTGCATCTTCATCCTCCACAAAGTTTCTTTAATGGTGATCCCACTAATGAAAGCCAGCATACTGGTATGTCTTGGTGCAGACAAACATTTAAGCTGGAGTTGGGGGAAGCTGCTTTTAAGAGAGTTTTTGAGCTTTTTACATTTAAGCTGCATTATATACATATATATGTGCATTTTCCCTCTTTCTGGTGTGTATTTCTGAAATGTACAACAGGGAAGGTTAAGTCTTGTCCCTTTTTCATTAAATAACACTGGTTGTATAGTTACTAAAAAATAAGTTAACTTCAGGTCACAGTTCCTGAAAGTTCAGAAAAGAAAAGCTGAAGTTTTCTTGGGTTGAAAAAAGTGTGTCTATATATATGTATATGTGTGTATATATATGTATGCGCGTATGTACTCTGTGGTGCCATTTATTCATCCCGTTAATTGTGCGGGGTTGCAGAGCACTCTGGACTGAAGAAGAGAGCTGGTATAGCAGAGGGATAAAGGCATTGGCAGAAAGCCTTCACCATGAATCAGGGACAAACCAACAAACGACCTTCCCATCCCACTCTCCACGGTAAGCAACCAGTCCTAAGAACCCTAAGGCAGTGAAAGCAAAGTTAAAAAAAAAAATCCAGTTCTCTAGATCATTTCTTCATTGTTTAGTTTGAGCAGTTTTGGTTGAAAATAGTTCTGAAAAGCTTTAATGATTTTAATGAGGTTTTTTATGCTTTCTCAAATATTTCTACTAAAAAAAAAAAAAAAAAAAGACCAGCTTTAGAAAGCAGTAAAAATGCAAATGATTTAATTTTCCATCAGAAAAGTCTGTCTGGTCAGACATTTCAGTGAAATACTCTTCTGAAGCAAGCTATAGAAATAATCTTAAATTGTTATATAGAACTTTTGTCCAGAAGAATGAGGGGAAAATGAAAGGAGTGAAGAAATCTGTTTCATGTCCAGCTTTTGAATGTACTTTTCCATTCTGAATGCCCTTTCAGATGAATATTTCTGCTTTCTTAAGTAAATCCTGACCCCTCTTTGTGTCTGTAGAAGATTTTAATTACAGCTGACCGGGGAAAGGACCATTATTCAAGAGAAAAGCAGCTGGTGAGGGTTTCCAAAAACCTGTTCTAGCTCCAAAAATCCAAAAAACTTCTGCTTTTGTTGGCCATGCTCTATTCCATCGCTGCTCTCTGAACAATACCAAAGAAAACAGGAAAGGCAGTATCAGTACATCTCTGTGGATCAGCCCGCGAATCCTTTTGTAAAGAAGTAGTATAATTAATGTAATAGATTTTAAAACATCACACGATTGGCAAAATTTCTCTTTCCTAGTGTATGTCTGCAGGTACTGCACTTCTTAAAATTCCACCGTTACCACTGCTATAACACCCAGTCCATCGTTAAGAGATACATATGTGCACATTTAGAGATCTTCTCTTCTGTGTAATGTGATTCACACCATCAGCTGTGGATAGGGTGATTTATGTTGCCTCAATTCTGTTTTCTTGCTGTATTTGAAATAAAGAAAACTTTAAAAAAACCCCAAATGATTGGTAAAAGTGGCAGGAGTGGCAAGCGATGCATATTTTGGCTGAAGTTTGGCATCATTTTGAAGGTAAGTTTGTGAACTTCAAATGACACAAAAACTGAGCTGAAATTTCAAGCAGTTGCTGCAGAGATGCTGGTGTTTAAGAAGACGACAGCAATTTTTGAAGAAAGCAAAATTGAGTTACAGGTGGCATGTATTGAAATCCAGTAATCAAGGAACTGAGCACTTATGCAAGTAAATTGAAAAAATAAAATCTGTGGGAATTCTAACACCACATTCACTCTGGAGAGAACGTTTCAGATGAGTGTGAATGTGTCGGAGCGTTGTGTGCTGTCAGCAGAGAAGGAGGATTTGTTGAGCACCTGTGGGAAGCAGAAATTGCAGCGAGCCAGCTGTAAGAGGCTGAAATAATTCCTTTCAGGTATTTGCATCTTAAAGATTTTCTTCCTTTAATTTGTAAATACTTACTAATTTAGCTGGCTTATATATTTTCAATCCATATTTAATGCAAATATTGGATCAAATATAAGACTAGTACTTTCAGACATTGAACTACAATATCTTCAGTGTTTCGTGAGGAGTTTTAGGGGGAGCTGATAATATTCAAGGAAGTGCTAGATTAGCTTTTCAGTACTGAAGGGGTGTCATGGTGATCATCATTCAGTCCTGGTTTTGGATGCATAGACTTCTCCAGATACTGCAGCTTAGGAAAAGCTGAGAAGTGTTTGGGAGAACAGGAGAAAATTGTCTGTTTAAGAAATAAAGAAAAATCCTGTTGAAAGAGCAAATATAGATTTTTTTTTTTTCTTTTTTTTCTTTCAGCACCACGAAAGTCAGTTTGGGAGTGCTGGAGTAGGGAAACCTGCAAGCACTTGCGCTGCAGTCGGTTTATCCTTTGATGCATGCTCACATGGCAGGGTCACACAGCTGGCCGCAAGCAGTGCTGTGGGGAGGTCATAGCATTTAAACCCCAAAAAATACCCACAGAGGCACAAACCCTGACTCCTGGGTGGGAAGGCTTGAGGCTCTGCCAGCACATTGTGCCCTTTCGCACTTTCTGCTGGGAAAGCAGGAGTTAGTCCTATTGGACATCGTTTGTGAACAAGCATTTAATCTAGCCATCATTTATCATAGTCATGTAATCTCTGCAGGCACTGGTAGCACAAGTGTTACCCGCCAGCTCTACATGGACATTGGCGAGAATGTGTCCGAACCTTAAAGTGTGCCAAAGTCTTCTGTGCTGCTGCAACCAACGCACAGCATCTTGGCTCTTCAGGGCTGATTATAAAGGGAAGAACAGACAGGGAGCTCTGCTCTTAGGACATACACAGGGACCAGGATAGACATAGTATGGGGGTTTGGGTGTCTTTTTGGTTTTGTTTGGTTTTCATTTCTTTGTTTTGGGTTTTTTTTGGTGGGGGGGTTCTGTTTGTTGGGTTTTGGTTGTTTGGGGTTTTTTTGGTGGAGTGTTTGGATTTGGGTTGGCTTTTTTTCCCAATAATAATACTCATCTTGGACCTCTGGAGAGCTATTAAAGGTTCAACACCCAGTTGTTATCTTTCTACTCTCCTTAAGAGTTCCCTTTACTTATTGTGATGGAAAATGCTTTCTTCTGCTGTCAGAAGCCAGAGAGAAGAGTCAGCTTTTTTAAATTGGTGCTTTATATAATTCTGGGCAAGCAAACTGTGTCAGGGCTTGTGCTGCTGACTTCTCAATAAGAGCAGCTGGAGCAAAGTGTCTCTGTGTGTACGACTGTGTGGACTGTGGTTTTCTTCTCTGCTTTTATACTTGGAGAATGTCAGCAGTCCTACAGAAGCAGTAAGAAGTGCTGAGCAGGAGGAAGGAAATCCACAATAAATACTGGCTGTGGCGCTCCCCAAAAATTATTAGCAGCATTAGAACGGCCAACACTCACCCAACCGTGCCAGTGGTAAAATTAATGAAGTCCCTTTGTGTTGACAGTCTTGGGGCTTTTTTTCCTGCCATGCCTCAGTACTCCAAACACTGAAAGCCTCAGTCAAAGTCAGGAATTTGGGGCTTCCAGTTATCCAGCTTCAGATCAAGGCTGCTGCAATTCCAGGTTTATTAAATAGCAAATCTTAGATTGCTTGCTGAGAAATGTGTGGGCAGCCTCAGTCCTCACAGTGCTGCTTTGTACTAAACTCTCCTATTGTGACTTTTTTTATGAGATGTGTAGCTTTTGATACAATATTAGGTAAAAAATGAGTCTGGTTTTGTCACTCATCTGTGCAAGTACTTCAATACTCATAAATTAATTGGAGTTGCAGTCCATAGGAAGTACAAAGCTTTCCCGTGCACTTGTACACAAACAGTTCAATGCTTCCAGCTGGGAACTTCTTCAGATTTAAAACTGTTTTTCTATGCTGCATGCTAAATTGCAAATCAAAGGCACCAACTCATTGTCAGATTTAAAGACACATCTCTTCTTTCTAATGCATTTAACCAAACCATGCACGTGGACTAAATGCTAGGTCAATCAGCCAGGCATAAGACTATGAAAATAATTCAGACCAAATGTAATCAAGGATGAAGTCTGACAGACGTAGTACTTCTGAGTGCAAACTTTCCTATGTAATATTTTACACCTGAGTACAATCTGCAGTAAAATATTATGAGGTGTCATTTTTACCCACTCTATACAAGCTAATGAAGGATATTAAAAATGTACAGTGGTTAATAGAATGATTTGAGTTTTACATTTCCCTAAACCCCTGTCCATCTTGCTTGTTTGCTTTCCAGCTAAATACTGTAAATGAAAGCAATAATGACTGATGAGAGTAAATAACACTTTGCATGTGCAAAGGAAACATCAATAAACCCAAGTTGTAGAGCAGTAATAAAGGTTACTTGTTCTCCAGAAACCATAAATTTAAAAAAAAAAAAAAAAGTTACTATTATGACTGGCCTGGAAAAAAATCTATTTACTTTTTAATTAACAGGAATAACTTTTTGTTAAACTTTTGTTTAAATATCTCCCCTGCATTCTAAATAATTTTCTTATTTTCT
>VZTO01015250.1:0-10332 GCA_013400615.1 Syrrhaptes paradoxus
TTTTTTTCACCCCAAGCTCTCAAACATCCTTCAGCGTTTCAGGTCCCCTCCTGAGACCCCTGCAGACACGTCCAGAATGACCTGGGATGCCCCAGGTCTCAGTCCTTTCACATTCCAGCCCTGTCCAGGTGCCCACTGACCTTAAAGGCACAAGGATGGGAACAGAGCTCTGTACGGCCGCTGTGAGGGCATCTTACCTGGCTCAAACTCCTCCCGGCTGTCTCTGCATGGGGCTCGGTCTCCTCAAGCTGAGATCCAGAGGCCTCAGGGTTATGTACCTGGGTCCAGTAGTTTTCTTTAGCACATGCACTGACTGCAATACTACTTATAAAATTTACAATAGTTGCTGCAGAGAAAGGACTTGCAAAATGAGAAATCTATCATGAGCTTTTTTTTTGCCCTGCAGGGACTTCCCTCAAGACTCAAATTATAGTGTTCCCACTGGCCAGTACCTTTTCTTATTTTATCTTCTCAACTTTTGTTTCCCGTGTTTCATCTGCTCGCCTCCTTCTCCCATGTTCTCTGGACACGGTACAGTGTGGGTTCTGGCAGGGAAAGGGCTCTCCCGACTGTTGCATGTCACACATTTAAACGTAGAGCGTTCCCTCTGCTTCCCACTCCTTCTGTCATTAGAGTCCTTTGCTGGATTCAGTTCTGACTCGGTTCATGCTGTCAGTGAGAAAACCCGTGTTACTGCCCACGTCAACTTTGCACATTCTCCGTTTTATTTTTCACAATATTTTTTGTAAATAATTGAAGGTTTCTTCTCATCTGCCTCATGGAGGGAATTCGGGCACAGAAGAGGTACACTGCTACTGCTGAACTTTATCTTGGCAGATCGGGATATTTTTCATACAACATCTGCAAGGTTCACGTCAGTCATTTCTGCCGTGTCTGCTCTGGCATCTCTGCTGTTCCCGCTCTGATCCTGCTCCCCTCGGAGCGAGGAGCCCTGTGGAGAGATCCGTTTCGGGGACGGCCACCGAGGCCCCCAGAGCCCGGAGAATTCTCCTCCGTGAGGGAGCGCCCGCTCGGCGGGAACAGGTCTGTCCTGAGAAGCGGGGCCCGTTCCGGACAGGGCAGCCCCCGGCCGCCACCTCAGCCCTGTCAGGCGAACGTCGCCGCCCGCTACACGCGGCAGTGGCGGGAGAGGGGCGCTGTGGCGTCATCAGCATGGCGCCTGCTCCTGAGTCACGTGGGGAGGGTGGCCTTTCCCCGTGAGCGCGGGAAGCGCTGGCCCGCAGGTGGGTGTTGCGGCGGCCGTGCTGCCGTCGGTCCTTCTCTAGAATCCGCTCCGAGGCTCTCCTCACCGCTCCACCGGGGTGTCCGTGGGGGCCGGGGATCTGAGGAGCGGGTATCGGTGCGAGGCTGCCGCCCCGTGGGGTTTTTGGGGCTCCACCGGCAGAGCCGTGGCCTCCTCAGACCCTGCTGTGCATCCTGTGAGGATTTTCTCCTGAAAATGTTTTAATTTTCATGCAGTTCTTCTTAAGCAATGCAAACCGTATTGCTGCCTTAAATTTTTCACCAGAAGTGGTAGTTCAGTGACATCTGGGGTAGATTCCCAGTTCACCCAGGGGTCTCTAGTTTTGTCGTAACTGGGATTCCACTCCAAACTGGCGGTGTGGCAGCATTAAAAAATGTGGAAGTATTGTGTTGCTGCAGTAAACAGTACTTTTAGTTAGAACTGTGCATAAAAAGTGTGTTTGTACTTTAGCTGCTGAAAACTGAATGAAAAAGCTGATGAACTGCAGGTGCTTGTTCTGACAGAAAGGATCGGGCCCAGGCTGTCCCCTCACAGCTGGGGCTCTCGCTGTGCCCAGTCCTGACCAGAGCTGCCTCAGAGCTTCGGTCTCACTGGGTCTGGTAATGCTCATCAGCTGCGGCCTCCTGGGGAGGAGGGAAACACACAAGGAGCTGTGGGCATTGCTAATGCCTACAGTGGAGCTCTTAATTCTGAGTTTTCCTAGAGTCCCTTTGAGCATTGCTTAGGGGACTTCCATGACTGAAAGGAGTACTTTCTCTTGCTGAAGAATCCTGAATAGTAGCTGAAATTCTTGGTTGTTCAGCAATTCACCTTCTTTCTCCACATTACAGTATCTCACTCGTGTGATTCAGTGCTGGCTACCAAAAGAACAGGGGAAGATTTGGCAAAAATGGCAGCACTGAAGGTAGAGGTACAATCCAAAGGTACTGGTGGCCAAAAAATTCAACTTCCTTTGTTTAGAGGATATGTATAACACTTTAAATCAACATGGGCTGTTTCTTTGAAAGATCTAAAATTATTTGAAGAAAAAGAGGCCTTTTATGAATAGGTAGTGCTTTGCTGGCTTTGCCATTGGGAATTTTGTTTCTATTCAGTCTGAATTCTGTGATGGGGTGAGTAAAGGTAAATGAGGTGGATGCTTTTTGAAAGAAAAAGTAGAAAGAAGCAGATGGTGAGGGGGAGAAAGTAAAAATAGGAAACATGAAAAAAATGTAAAAGATGCTGTTTTTCTCTAATGAAAATGTGCTAGCTTATTGGTTTGATTACTCTGCTTGTTTCTTTCAACCTATTTTTTTTACTTCATGTTTTCTGCATGAAAGTTTTTATTGCATGTTAGGTACTACACAGAATAATTTAGTTGCTTTTTAATATTAAAACTTATTCTTTATAGATATGACAATAACTTAGATGAAAGACTGAAGATATGAAGCTCGTGAAAGAATTTAAATATGATTAATCATTCCCAGCTGTGATCAATAAACGTAAGAAATTCTACTTTTTTATTACTTGGTTTACATGGTTCAAGATGCAATAAGAATGGAAGTCTTGCTAGACTTCTGTACAGCTATTTTTTCTTAAAATCTCGTAGAATATAGTAGTTCATGTTTTACATTGTGAAGGCCCAGGTGGCTGGGAGCTCAGTTTTGAAAATGAGCAGGCTTTCTGAAAGTCTACACATTAAACCTTTGTGTCTTTTCTGTACAGTTCTTAATAAATTGTGTTGTTCTGAAAGCATTATAAGGATTTTAATGCAAGCAAAGACTTGCTAGAATGAATTGTGTGGTGATAATCATTGTGGTTTTCAACTTTATTCCTAGTTCTCTTTACTAAACTAGTTGCTATTGGTTCTGTTCAAGGTTAGAACAGACTCGTTAAAGCTATTGATAACGAGAGAGTTGGTCTTTGTGGGATGCTAATTAATATCACTGCTGTGCTGTATTTTTTAATGAGATATCAGTATTACACTGGAACATGGAAATATATGTGTGCTAGCATCATAAATCACTTTTTGTCTAGGAATAAAACTTTTGTAACAAATGGCTCAAAAACATACTGCTGTACTGATTGATCTTGTAGCAATATAGAGCATTTTATATTGAAAATTACATGCTTTAGGAGACAGTAGGCTTCGTAAGTTGTAAGATACATTATTGCTGTGCTTGCATTTGGAAGCTAAATATGCAGGAGCTCAAAGATAAGATGTTTGCTCTGGAAGCGAATGAAGCATAGTAAAATATCAGCAGAAATGTGACAGTATAGCCAGGATTTTCAGTGAGAAGTTGATGGTAAGAGGAGAGAGCGAGTTGAAGTAATGTAGCGGAGAGACTGCTATGAACTATATAAACTTCTGAAATTCTTTCCTGTGTGGCTGCAGTTGTGATCAGGAGGAGGCAGTGTGCTGCACCTGGTGCCCTCAGTTACATTTCTCTGCTTTACTGTGGAGGAAAATGAACCTTAACCTTTGCTGAGCCTGGGGTATTGGCCTTGAAATTTCATTCCTAAATGGCAGCTGCTGCTGCTGCTGCTTCATAGCATACACTGCATTGTACTAGAAATGCGTGTTTATTACAGGCCTTGTGTGAAACAGTTTGGGGGCAAAATATGAAGCTTACTGACATGGACATCCAAGTGGTAAAATCAGCATTAATATAAATACTGGTGGGATTAAAACATTCTCTTGCGGTGTCTGTCACACAGCCAGAATCAGCTGAAGCATGAGAAATTAATACTGGCTAGTGGACCTCCTTAATGTGAGGAACAGAAGAAAAACTCCATAAATATATCAGGGTACATTAACTTGAAATTTTTTTTCTTATCTATTAATTCATTATTGAGAAGACAGGCATGCACCTTTATTTTTAAATGCTGTTTTAAACTTTACTAGCATGCATAACTAGCTTAGCATAAAAGGTGAGTTGCTGCATATTTGCTTTTGTTTCAGAGTTTCTTGGTAGAAGTAAATGTTGTTGGTACCCCCTAGCTTCTCCCACCAGCTTTGTGATTTCAAGATAAGAAGGAACTTAGAAGCACACAACAGCTTTTAGTGGTTCACACAGTTTCATTATTTGGAATGTGAATCTACTTATACAGACAATAACTATCTTTGTGAAGGCAATCGGAAGAAATAAGTATGAAAAGCCTCTTAAATAGTCATATTTACTTGGAAACAGTATGACCCAGTGTGTATTTTACAGAAATAATGGTGGAAGAGGAAGAATTCTCTCATATTTTATAAGAAAAGGGATACAAGGGATTATCTATATATACATGCATCACTGAGGATTTGTGTTGAGAGACTGTATAATTATGCTACTATAATTATTTAAAAACTTCTCCATTAACTCACACACTAAAATGTGTCATGGAAATCTGGTTGCATGCTGTTGTTGTAAATGATAAAAGATAGTGAAATATATTTCAGGACAGGATGGCTTTTTTCTTCNGCATGCAGTTCAGTGTTTTTGTAATTTGTACTGGGAATGGTTGCTTGGAAAAAGTGTATTTGGCATTGCTCGCAGCCCCCTTCCTGCCGTTTGTTATTAAACGGTGCGCACTGCCTCGTCAGCTTCGGTAACTCAGAGGCCAAGTTTGTATCTCTGTATCCTTAAATATTCTTTCCATATACGTGATTGTAGTTAATTCCACGTTTTAACATTTTAAAAAGGCTTTTAACCAGTTTCCTTAAGCCTGGTACCTGACCTTTAGGACACAAGCCTCGCTCGTGTCTTGTGACACGTGAGGAACGCGAAGGTGAATCGAGGCCTTCTCTGGGGCGGGACGGGACTCGGCTCGGAGCCCGCGGCTCTCGCTGTTAAGTCCACGGGATAAGCGCGGCGGGGAGGAGGCCCCGCGCAGATGAGCCCCATTACCGCTCGGTCACCGGCCGTGGCCGGAGCCGCGGTTCCCCGAGTCCCCCCTGCCCCGCGAGCGGCCACCAGCACCGCACGGGAGCGCGGACACAGCGCCCGCGAATGGCATCGCCTCCGCTCCCGGCTGCGGAGGAACTCCTCCCTCCCTCACGTGACTGCGCGTCATCCCCGCGCGCCGCCCCCCGCCGGTCACGTGCTCCATGTTTATCTCCGCCAGGCGCGTCTCCGTTGCTGCCGGTAGCGGCGGGGCCGTGTTGCGGTGCGTGAGGGACCCTTGCGGGTGTCCTGGGGGAGGGTGGAGGGGCGCTGCCGCGGTGGTACCGGCGGTGGGGGGAGCGGGACGCGGCTGTTCCCCTCAGGGGCGGTGTGAGGCGGGGCTGTCCCGGGCCCGTCGCCTGACTGGAAGCGGCCGCGTTCTCAGGCGACTTCTCGGAGAGACGGAGCGGGAGCGGCGGGGCCCGCGAGGGGGCAGGTACCGTCCCGCCTTCCTTTAGCCGGGGCTGGGGCCGGCCGCTAACGGGAGCCGTCCGTCCGGGCTGCGCGGCACAGGGGCGGCGGTGCCGGCTCTGCTGGGGGCCGCTTTCGCCTGTAGCGGTTTAGGTTCTGAACTTCACGGGAGTAAAAGGCTCAGGGCACTCTGATTCTGCTGCGGTGGTAGAGAAAACTGAGATAATCGTCTGTTGCTGAACTGTGTCTCACTAAATAGTTCTTCCTTTATCTCTAGGCCCACAATGTCATTACCAGCCAAGAGATGTGGGAGGCCCCCAGTGTTGTCTTTNAAAAGGTGAGTTGCTGCATATTTGCTTTTGTTTCAGAGTTCCTTGGTAGAAGTAAATGTTGTTGGTACCCCCTAGCTTCTCCCACCAGCTTTGTGATTTCAAGATAAGAAGGAACTTAGAAGCACACAACAGCTTTTAGTGGTTCACACAGTTTCATTATTTGGAATGTGAATCTACTTATACAGACAATAACTATCTTTGTGAAGGCAATCGGAAGAAATAAGTATGAAAAGCCTCTTAAATAGTCATATTTACTTGGAAACAGTATGACCCAGTGTGTATTTTACAGAAATAATGGTGGAAGAGGAAGAATTCTCTCATATTTTATAAGAAAAGGGATACAAGGGATTATCTATATATACATGCATCACTGAGGATTTGTGTTGAGAGACTGTATAATCATGCTACTATAATTATTTAAAAACTTCTCCATTAACTCACACACTAAAATGTGTCATGGAAATCTGGTTGCATGCTGTTGTTGTAAATGATAAAAGATAGTGAAATATATTTCAGGACAGGATGGCTTTTTTCTTCCGTTCTTTACTTTCAAGTTAAGTAAATGTTGGATGAAAACCAAACAAAAGATTTTGTTTCGGTTGTTAGTGAGCTGATTCAGCAGATGCAAATAAATGTTTCTATAAGCCTTCAGTCATCTACTAGTTTGTGAGCTAACTTGACTTGTTACTGTGAGTCTACCGAAATTGACAGTAGAAATAATAAAAAAAGAAGTTGACAGGTATGATTGTCCTTCTCATGGTTTAGATAAAACGATCCATAAATATTGCTAGCTAACTTGGTCTTTTTAGTAATTTTAAAATGCCACCTATGTAAGCAGCAGTGCATGGAAGCACCAAGAAACTGGCAGGATGCATGCATGCAGTTCAGTGTTTTTGTAATTTGTACTGGGAATGGTTGCTTGGAAAAAGTGTATTTGGCATTGCTCGCAGCCCCCTTCCTGCCGTTTGTTATTAAACGGTGCGCACTGCCTCGTCAGCTTCGGTAACTCAGAGGCCAAGTTTGTATCTCTGTATCCTTAAATATTCTTTCCATATACGTGATTGTAGTTAATTCCACGTTTTAACATTTTAAAAAGGCTTTTAACCAGTTTCCTTAAGCCTGGTACCTGACCTTTAGGACACAAGCCTCGCTCGTGTCTTGTGACACGTGAGGAACGCGAAGGTGAATCGAGGCCTTCTCTGGGGCGGGACGGGACTCGGCTCGGAGCCCGCGGCTCTCGCTGTTAAGTCCACGGGATAAGCGCGGCGGGGAGGAGGCCCCGCGCAGATGAGCCCCATTACCGCTCGGTCACCGGCCGTGGCCGGAGCCGCGGTTCCCCGAGTCCCCCCTGCCCCGCGAGCGGCCGCCAGTACCACACGGGAGCGCGAACACAGCCCCCGGGGCGCGGCACCACCGCGGCTGCCGGCTGCGGAGGAACTCCTCCCTCCCTCACGTGACTGCGCGTCATCCCCGCGCGCCGCCCCCCGCCGGTCACGTGCTCCATGTTTATCTCCGCCAGGCGCGTCTCCGTAGCTGCCGGTAGCGGTGGGGCCGTGTTGCGGTGCGTGAGGGACCCTTGCGGGTGTCCTGGGGGAGGGTGGAGGGGCGCTGCCGCGGTGGTACCGGCGGTGGGGGGAGCGGGACGCGGCTGTTCCCCTCAGGGGCGGTGTGAGGCGGGGCTGTCCCGGGCCCGTCGCCTGACTGGAAGCGGCCGCGTTCTCAGGCGACTTCTCGGAGAGACGGAGCGGGAGCGGCGGGGCCCGCGAGGGGGCAGGTACCGTCCCGCCTTCCTTCAGCCGGGGCTGGGGCCGGCCGCTAACGGGAGCCGTCCGTCCGGGCTGCGCGGCACAGGGGTGGCGGTGCCGGCTCTGCTGGGGGCCGCTTTCGCCTGTAGCGGTTCAGGTTCTGAACTTCACGGGAGTAAAAGGCTCAGGGCACTCTGATTCTGCTGCGGTGATAGAGAAAACTGAGCTAATCGCCTGTTGCTGAACTGTGTCTCACTAAATAGTTCTTCCTTTATCTCTAGGCCCACAATGTCATTACCAGCCAAGAGATGTGGGAGGCCCCCAGTGTTGTCTTTTCTGGAAAAGAAAAAGAGAAAGCAAAGTCTTGATAGAAGAAGGGGGAAAACAAGGATTTATGTGGGCAATCATATTGACCGATGGTTGACGCTTAAGGAAAAGATGGATTTCAGAAATGATGCAGAAGTTGCAGGGTTTTTACTGGACTTGTGAGTAGACTGTCACAATGCTCCTCTGTTTCCTAATACCAAATAAATAATTCTTGGTGCTAATACCAACTGTCTATTTTCTTTCTAGGTATGACAGCTGTGACCCATTGTCAAAAGCTCCCATCTGTTCCCTCCCCCAGGGTGTGCGAAGAATTACTGTGAAAGAAGAAAGAGCCCTGTCAGGCAGCACTTCTCTAATAGCAGCTGATGGAACGTTAGTAGTATACTCTCTTTATATGTGAGGGGTGGATGAAATATTTTTCTTGATAGTACATAAAAGACTGTAGCTGACATTTAAAAGAAATAGTGCAGAAATTAGAAAGAGGGAAGTATACAGCTAATTTCATTAAAATGGAAGATTTTAAAAATATAATTTGTAGAACAACTTATGTATTTCTTTTGTTGTTTGCATTGTTGAGCATGTAATAGTAGTCCAGACAACATACAATTAAAACTTTTTTGCAAAATAAATGTTTCAGTTAATGATTTGGGCTGTATTTGCAGGTATGATGACCGGTTGTCTAAAGGATCTGCTTGTTCTGAACTTGGAGATGTGAGAATTGTAACTGTGAAAGAAGAGAGAGAGATGCCACATGCCTGCTTGTCAACAGAGACAGCTGACACGTTAGTGGTGCTGTGTTTTTTTTTGCATGTTTTGCATTTAAAAATATTTTGCATTGATTTTATTATCACTTTTAACTTTGTTTATTAGAAACTCATGCCATTCATGCTCTGATTTGTTTTCTAAGAACATCTTGGTATAAAGTGGTTGGTCCAGTCCTTCTGAAGCAAGAATCTGAGCAAGATTTTGGAAAAGTTGCAACACTCTTAGAGTACACACAACAAACCTACTTGTTCAGTGACTGCCTTCCTTAATTGTGTACAAGATTCACGAGTGGAACAAGAAAATAGCTAGTACTTTACATGTAACCTGGTCACTTTAGTAAGCAGTTAGATTTTTACAGTAGTACAGTCTCCAAGCAAGTGCAGTTGCATGTACTTCAACCTTTCCCAAAAGAGAAATGTTTCGTTGTTGACTGAGTGATATTATAAAGTGACGTGTTAACCTATTTGAAATAGTGCTGTGCTCAGCGAGGCAACCACCCCATCAGTCGACTGCTGATTTCTTTTACCGCAGTGTCATCGGTAACTGAGGCATTCACAGTTGAGATCAGAGGAGCCTCCAATAGGTATGCCTGTCCATTACTCTTTACTTAGGTTTCAGTTATCCACAACAGTGTTACTGAATAATTGTAATTTCGTCCATGTTTTAGTTATCTGACCTTTAAAAAAATGTATCTTCTAATGTGTGCAGGGGGACACAGAGCACGTAGGACGTTACACTGGCCTTGCATGGTGTGCCCAAACCCCTCGCTAATATGGTGAAGTATGTAACACACGTAGCATGTTTGTCTGAATCTCGTTTTCCACTGTGTTTTTGCTTGTGACTTTCCTAATTCTTCTTGCTTTTGATTTTAGTAGGTGAACAAGTTGGGTTTCCGAAAGCAATTCAGTGACACAGAAGAATTCTTGGAAGCTAGTTCAGGAGAAAATAAATATCGGTGCTGATGAAGTGACAAATCCAAGTACATTCTTCAACATAGCATTTTTGTCTGGCAGTACAATTTTAGTTTGGAGTGCAGCAATAATTGAATTACTGGGACTGATTTGATCCAGGTGAGACAGAGGGTTTGTTTTTAATTGATTGCTTATTTCAGCCTTCTGAGATGTGAGAAATATTGTGAAAATATTTGGAATATTGTTTGGTGTGAAAAAAACTTCGTTACCCTAAAAGGCAAGGTCTGTGATGCTGTGTTACAGTCTCATGGTATCTCTGTGAAGATGCTCTGTCACACTGAAGATGTAAAATGCTGGATAAATGATCAGGCACATATGCAGTGGTAATGACAGCTGTCTAAGAATAAAGAGATTAAAAAATAAGAAGAATTTTATGGGACAGACATCCTAGGGCATACTGTGTTGTTATAGTGAATGTTTACCTACCAGGAGTAGTTGTATAGCCTCTCTATGAGGAAAATAATTATTTTGTGTTTCAGTGTTGGAGCACCACATCACTGCTTGTTTTGGGTTTTTTTTTTCACTCACAGTATAGCAGTGAGGTAGAGTGATGATGTCATTGAAGCATTCTTATTAGCTGTGGGATATCCATGCAGTGGTCAAGTAATTAAT